>CM077159.1:151072192-151284412 GCA_039583875.1 Platanthera guangdongensis | reverse complement strand
TAGTGGCCAAAACTTGAGTGAGTAGTCTTGAATAGTAGATGGAGAATCCTATGTTGAAAAAGTCCTGAGCGTGTGGCCAAAAAGATCCTTGGATTCCTGAATGGAAGCTACACAATATAATCTGCTGGCATGATTGTCGCTGATGGGAGGATCTAGAATTAACCTTATGAGGGAAGCATTAGCGGGAAATATAGCTGTAAGCAGTGCCTACGGGTAATAAGTTGGGGGAGAGTTGCCGGGAGGGAGAGGAGGGGAAAGAAGGGGAGCGATTCTTGAAAGGAATGAAAAGTGTTCAAAGCACTACCTAAGAAGCAATCACAACCTCTCGTATTTCCAAGGCCTCCAACAGTTATCGCAAGTTCCAAAGCTGCAAATTTAGACAATAATACAGGGAAGTTGCATGCGTTGATTGCGCAGAATCATACTCATAATGCACATATGTCTGCTGTCTAAACACAACAACAATAACACTCAAGCCTTTATCCCACTATAGTGGGGTCGGCTATATGGATCCTTTGTCGCCATTGTGCCCTATATTTTGTCATAATCTCACTAATGCCTAAGTACGTCATATCTTTCCGTATAGTTTCATTCCAAGTCTTTATTGGTCTACCCCTCCCTCGTTTAACATGCCTAGTGTCTAGACTCTCACAACGCCTAACAGGTGCCTCTAGTGGTCTCCTTTGTACGTGTCCAAATCATCTTAGTCGAGCTTCTCTCATCTTGTCTGCAATTGGTGCTACTCTTGTCTTAAACCCGATACATTCATTCCTAATTTTATCCAGTCTCGTGTGTCCACACATCTACCTAAGCATTCTCATCTCCGCAACTCCCATTTTTTGCTCATATACACAATTCACTGCCCAACACTCAGAACCATAGAGCATTGCTGGTGTAATTGCAGTATGGTAAAACTTTCCCTTGAGTTTTAATGGTACTTTATGATCACATAAGATCCCCGACGTGCCTCTCCAATTCAACCAACCTGCTCGGATTCTGTGTCACATCTTTATCAATACCTCTGTCTTTTTGAATTATCGATCCAAGATACTTAAAACATTCACTACTAGAAATATCTTGATCACCCAACTTAATAACGACGCCATCCGTCCTTCTTGTACTGCTAAATTTAAGCGCCATATACTCTTTCTTGCCCTGCTCAACCTAAAACTCTTCTTTTCTAATGTGTCTTACCAAAATTCAAGTTTTGCGTTTACACCCTCGCGCGTCTCATCAACCAAAACGATATCATCCGCAAATAATAAACACCAAGGTATTGCTTGTTGGATATGTTCGGTAAGCTCATCTAAGATAAGGGTAAAGAGATAAGGGCTTAAAGCGGAAACTTGATGTAAGCCAACAGTGATAGGGAATTCCTGTGTTAATCCTCGAGATGTCCTCACCCTTGTCAACAGTGATAGGGAATTCCTGTGTTAATATGTCATTTGTGTTGTCTAAACACAAATGACATATTATTGCTTACTTAAACTGGTAGCGAACACTAAAGAGTGGCTTCCCTCATTTTAATGATGTAGCCTGTTTTAAATAAGTAGGCATTTCTACAATTGCTATTTTTCCTGTTACAATCTGAAATTTATATTGAATTTCATATTCTATCAGCGAAATCTCTTATGGAATTGATATGATGTCTGCAAGTATTTTTCTATTTATAGATAAGATCTCCTATAGGTTATATAATGTCAGAGAATTCCTGTGCGAGTACTTTGAGGCAACAAACATCATAGAAGAATACTTGAATATCAGGTCGCTTAATAGAAGGGTATTTGAAAAATGACCTGCAAGCTTTATGCTGTGATGTCAGTGAACGACATGTTGACTGTTTAAAGTTGATCCTGCGAGTCCTTGAAAAATAACATGTTTTGCAATAATCATAAGGAATTCTGTGAGATCATTGAACAATGTCAGTGGCTTACTTTATCATGAAACGACTATTCATAGATAACCTGTATTTCAATCAAGACATGAAAAAACAGAGCCAGCGAATGTTACTGGAGTGTCTGCGAGTTCTGTTTGAGATGACACTTCGACTTCTATTCAAGATTACTATAAGTAGGGCTGGACTTCATTCAAAAATCACTTGCCTTAATTCAGATAGAGCTTGCGTGGTGTCTGCGAGCACCCGCCAATTAAAGATAGTACTGACGAAATGTTGAGGATTGACTGCGATTTTACTGAGGTGACCATTCAAAAATAAAAAATCTTAGGATGATGAAGCAAATGTTTGCGAATGTCTCTTATGATATGTTTTACGTTTTTAGCCCTTGACCCTTGCCGATGAATTGTCTCCTAGTGCCTGGGCTTGGTGCAACCGGCTCCATCGTGCATCGGTTCTTTGGGTTCAAGGCGGCTTCAACCAGTTTTACGCAATACGTAGGATCGAGATAAGCGAGATCTTACGTAGGATCGGGAGGCGTCTCTAAGATCGTAAAACGTAGGATCAACACTGATCGTAAGATCGCATTATAATTAAAATAAAAAATATTTATATTTAAACCAAAAAATCCCACCTCAACACCATTATAGCCGACCAACAACATTCAGCATAGCATAATAATCCCCATATCAATCTACAGCCGGCCAACATATGCATAATAAATTAATAAAGCCAAACCAATTAGTATATGCTAACTGATTTGGAGAGGAGAATTCAGATTTCAGTAACCATCAAATAAAGCCCCATATTTTATAACAGTCGGTTAGTGAATGAAGAAGGAATGAAAATAGAAGAAGAAAATCCTATGCCCTTAAGCAATTCATGCTCATGTCAGATATCGAGAAGCAAAGTGGGAGAGAAATAAATCCTAATTCCTGTTTATCATCTCATGCATGTCATTAACTCATAAATGAGCAAAAACGAGAGGAGCTTACAGTGAGGAAGAAGAATCAAAGAGGAAATAGAAGAATAGAAGTCCGGTCTGTGCTGAGGGGCACACTAGTAGCTCGAGCTCCAATGAGATTTCCCACGTTGAAATCGAAGAGGGAGAAAAAAACCCTTGTTGTCATCGCCTGGAAGGGACGCCATCGAGCACTAGCGGGAAACAAAGAGGGAGAATCGTCAAGCAAGAGAATGTCTAAATGATCGGCGCAGCCTAGGTTAATGAAAATCGCTGCCTTTAAATCCCGTGAGCGGAAGTCGAAGCGAGTCAGCACGATAAGATCGCCCGATCCTAACGATCCAACGATTTTAAGCGGCGATCTCAGTGTTTTTAATAACCGCGCGATCCTATTAAACTCGCGGCGTGCTGTGCTGGAAAAAAATCGTAGGATCGGCAATCCTACGATTTAAATCTAGATCTTAATAGCGTTGAATACGTGGCTTCGACAAGTTCAGTGACCGTGAGTAGCAATAGGAGAATACATGTATTTTTTTTGTTTTCTTTTGGGGTTCTGTGAGTGTTATTGTAATGACAAACAACTCCATGAGTGTAAAGATTCAATAGCAACAAAAGAATTTATTTTGTGCGCGTCACTTATTGTTTTACTTATGCATTGTTGAATCACATTTGTATTCACTTATTTTCACATTTGTGCACGTTGGTGCTTTCAACAAGTCCTCGCGTTCTCTTTTAAAATTGCGGGTTCTCGCAAAAAGTAATCAATTGTTAAGTGGTAGTTTTTTACCAAAGAAAATTTTGTAACAAAATGATCTCGTGTTTTAAATTATTAAAATAACTTAAAAGCTTTTAGGTTCTCGAATTCGATTTTAGGGCACTCTGGTACCAGACGACTAGAGAACACCCAGTTGAGCATAAGACATCTATTGAGAACAATCATGATACAAGCACGAAACTGATACAAGCACGAAAGTAGACGCAAAAAACTTGTCCTAGAAAGGTGTTTCTAGTGTCGACGAGTCTTTATATACATCAATCGATCTGGTAATGAGGTGTGACATGTGTTGGCTAGAGATAAAACCGTGTAACCTAAAGATCATTGCATGATATTGGAACAAGTCAGTCATTCAACATTCACGAACAATTGTAGCGAGATGTGGCTTTGATAGGAGTTGCGGTCAAGCGACCTCAATACACGAAGTTGTAAGTACCAACGAGAGTTAAAATGGCGAACTGAGCAATTGCCGTAAGCATGACATAAGTTGAAGGGAAACTCATAAATGAAAATTCGCATGATATAAGAGGTCGTATAAAGTTCGTCACGATAAAACCGAGAGTTCACGCGTTCTGTAGTGAAATCACGAAGTCTGTAGCAAAAATGGTAAAATGGACATTTCGTTGTCAAAAGGCGGTTCTTACATTCATATGTGATACGCGTGTTGGTTACACATATTAGCGCTTCAAGTTATCGCCACTCCAAGTATCCCTTATATCATTTTCGTCATGTGTTTTTAGGCCATAACTATCATTCTTTAGTGCTTCTTTGAGGATGAATTGTCCTGCCCAGTTATGATTGAGTTTTTCGACGGAGGCCATTCTCCCGAGTCCCCAGTGCATCAGCCTTCTTCATAATCAAATCTCTAGCTACACATTTTTTACTCGGACATTTTTGTCAAACTCTCTTGCCTACTTCTCATCTAGTGGCAGCTAGGTCTCTTAGTTCCTTAATAAGGTCTAGGCTATATCTCACGTGCTCTTAGTTTTCTCTTCTCTACTCCTTTTTCTTCTTTTGATAGGACAATCCTTGGACTCATCACCTAGAACTCTACATGGATGAGCGTCTCATATCCATGTGACAATTTGAAAAATGTCTTTCTAGTAGTTGTTGTAGGAGTAGTTCCGAGGGCCCAAATGATAGAAGGAAGCTGCTCGGCCCAATTGTCTCGAACATTTTCCTCTTCAAAAGGTTTGTGATTAGTTTATTGGTTGTTTCCACTTGACCTTAACTCCGAGGATGATGAACTAAAAAATATCGGAGCTCCATTCCTACCGGCTCACAAAATCTACACAACTTTTCGTTTGCAAATTAGGGTCGATTGTCAGTGATGATGGCGAGAGGTATCCTATGCCGACACACGATCTCACTCCAAATGTAGTTATTTATGATCTTGGTTGTCGTCTTTGCAAGTACCCTTACTTCGATCCACTTGCTAAAGTAGTTGATCACACTTGGATGAACCGATGTTGCCTGCTGACATAGGAAGTATCCCCAAAAGGTTCATTCCCTAGATGACAAATGGTTGTATAATAGTAAATCATCACTAGGTTGAGCTGGTTTTAGTTGGAGAGGAGCAAACTTCTTACATTGCAAGCATTTCTTTGCATATCGGTCTTTCTATTATGTGGTCAGAAGTATCTTTGCTTAAGAATTATCTTTCCAATGTCTGAGCTCTTGAGTGATATCTGCATTCTTCTGAGTACACTTCTCTGAGAATTATTGGCATTTTGCCAGTGGAGCTAGTAGCGTCCTTCGGTACATTTGCCCGGAGGAGGAAGTAGTGAGCAGTTTTGAACCTGTCAACAATATTGGAATGATACTCTCTTGTGGACATGAAGCGAATGAAGGAATACATCCTGAAGGATTGTGGTCAATCTCTTTAGTTTCTCCCTCTTCGAAAAAAATATTAAAGACAAACAATTGCAAATTGAAGTTGCAGAGGTTAATAATGGTGAGAAAAAAGAGACACAAATTGAAAGTGTAGGGGGAAAACAATATCATGCAACGATGATACTTCAAATCAATTGAATAAGTTCACGATAATTGTACGTTTAAGGGTGCGTTTGGGGCAGCTTATGGGCTTCGATGCTGCAGCTCAAAAACGTTGTTTCCAGATTAAGCTGCGTTTTGGGAACAATAAGCTGGAAACGACATTTTTAAAGAAAAGCTGCTTATAGTTATTCCTCCAACCACGGATGAGAAGTCCAGTTCGACCATGCCGCAATTGCTCCTTCACGCTTCAGCCCTAGCGATCCCGACATTCCTCCTTCCGCTCCCGATCTCTGACGGCCATCCTCTCACCGCCTTTACAAGAACTCCACCGGCTTTTCCCACTCCCGTTCGGTCGACGAAACTCCTACATACATCTTCGACGGTGAAAACTCCTGCAATCTCAGGTATATATCCGCCACCTTATAGATCTCCCATTTAAGGGTTCTTCATACTGATCTGCAAGTGTCCAATTCCTGAAAGTAGGGTTCTTCATATAGATCAATGTCCCTCAAAAAATGAACAAAAAAAATTATTGGGCTGTGTGGAGTACCTAGTTTGAACTGCAAACAGTAACTTTAATTTTTGGATTGAATAATTGTAATCATCTTTCTAAAGGTGTGTTTTTCATTTTTTTTGTTGATTTTTGCAACTATATTTGCTTAGTTCAATCAAAACTTCAACTAACTATTTGTTTAGTTTAATAATAAGATTTTGTATGAGTCTTTCTGTGGGAGTGTGTATTTGTATGAGTATGTAGTGTGTTTATGTGTGTATATGTTATAATAATTATAGAAAAATCACCTAAGAAAACTCAGTTTTTTCAAAAATGCTTATCAAACAGCTCTGCAAACTCCATTTCATTCAAACATTTTTATAGCAAATCTCTATTTTTCCAGAAACAACTACTTTTCAACAGCTCTATTCGATCAGAAGTTTTTCATCAGCAACAACTCTCTCAAACTAAGCCCAAGTCTCAAGTATAGGAATGATTTACTAAGTTCAATGACAGTGAAGGATTGGGAAAAGACAATACAATATGCTGATAAAAATGAATTTGATTGTGAAGATGAAACATAACAAGCTAACTACCAAATCCCAAAGGTAATAACTCATTCATGATTTTGTAACATTTTTCTTTTGCAAATTGATGTACTGCAAGTTAATGGCTAATTGTTTATACATGGTCTATGACTTCATGCATCTTTTGGAGAACCTCATCTTCATTTTTTTTGTTTATAACTTTCTATGTAACTCGCACACCTAAAAATAACACCGCAGTCGTACAACAAAAAACCATACATTCATTGAAACCACATCGCATATGTTTGATGCAATGCGATTTTGCCCGTGCCAAAACCACACATTAACGGTGCGGTTGAGATTTGTGCCCAAACCGTTGCACCATGCAATAACTACCTTCACATTTTTTGTGCGGGGTATGTGTCAAATGTAAAAAGTTCTTAAGTTTCCCACCTCCCTTTAAGTGATCATCAAGTATTGCTTTAGAATGTAATCTCGTATCATATGCCCCTTGACTTGTAATGTCATTACTAGAGAGTCCGTTCGAACTTGAATATCTCCCACCCCTAACTCATGGATCAATCTTAACCTGACAATTATCATTTTGTACTTCGTTTGGTTATTAGTGGTTCAAAAGTGAAATTTGACAACTTATTTATTCTTGATACCATCGGGATTCAAGAGGATCACCCTGACTCCTGACAAATTTCTCCCGGATGCTCCATCAACAAACATTATCTAAGACAATGGGGTATCTATCTTCTATTTGATTAGAGGGCCTTCAGTGAAATCCGCTAAGAAGTCAGCAAGCACCTGAGCCTTGATTGCCATCCAGATATTTTAAACTCCCTAATCCCAATCACCTACTTTGCTAACCTTTCGGAGTGTTCGGGCTTCTCCAAAATAGTCCTCAATGGATGTTCAGTTACTACCGGAATTGAACGAGCTTAGAAGTGGGGGCGAAATCTTCGAGCGGAGATGATTAGGACTAGAGCTAGCTTTTCAAGAATACTATATCTGGTTTTTGCATCTTGGAGTAACCTGCTTACATAATGAACGAGGAATTGCTTCTTACTTTCGTCCCGAACCAGCACCAAACTTATGGCCTAGGGTCGCTCTCTAAGAAATATTAACTGATCCCCCCCTCTCTTTGGCGCTGTTATAGAGGAGTGGAGGTTAATTGAATCATTAGCTCGAAAAATGTTGTCACATTCTCCAGTCCACTAAAATTTAGACTCTCCTCGAAGGGTCTTGAAAAATGGGGCACATTTGTCTCCCGAGTGCAATATGAAGCGGTTGAGTCTTGCGACTCTCCCTGTCAACTATCGTACTTCCTTGACACTTCTGGGGGATGACATACTCAAAGTAACTTTAACTTTGTTGGGGTTGGGCTCAACACCCAAGGGTGTTATTAAATGACCCAGAAGCTTTTCCTTACTGGCTACCAAAAACACATTGTGATGGGTTGAGCCGCATCCTATACTTCCTCAGTGTCGAGAATTTTTCTTAGAGATCTTGAACGTGTTCCTTCACTTTTTCGACTATTGATGAGAAGGTCATCAACATACACTTCTAGGTTACCACTCTGTAAAGACCTCCTTTGGCTCTTGAAACGTACTCCATCATCCAATGATACATGGCGCTGAAATTTTTAAGGCGAAAGGGCACACCCTTATAACAATAACATTCATCGTTCGTGCTGAAGGGATGTGAGGGTTATCCAGTGAGTGTACCTGAATCTAGTGATATTTTTAGAAACCGTCCAAAAAGCTCTTGAATGGAAGCAACAATAGAATCGACTAGAGAATCTATCAGGCGTAAGAGATAACAATATTTAGGGCATTAAGTTTGGTGAGATCTATGCACATTCTCCATTTATTGTTGGTTTTTTTCATCATTACAACATTTGATATCCACTCGGGGTATTAGATTTTCTTATTGATTTTTGCCTTAAGAAGTTTTATAATTTCTTCTCTGATAACTCCTGTCAAAGTAGTCACTACTACCCGCTTTTTCCGTTTTATGGGTTTGAATGTTGGATCAATGTTGAGATGGTGACCACCGGACACATCAGGGTTCACCCCAGATATGTTGGCCGCTGTGTAGGAGAAGATGTCGATATTGTCAAGAAAACATTTAATCAATGATTCGTTATCTCCTGCTCCAAGTTCAACATTGATGGAGAGGACTCTAACTTCGGTGTTCCCCATTGGAACATTTTGGATCATCTGCGTAGCTTGTAGGTGAGCTCCATCCCTTCTGGCTCTGACTCCTTCGGCAGGATAAGAGATTTAATCAAATTTGAGGGGAAATGTGGGGAAGCAGGGAAGAAGAGGTGGGAGAGGGACCTGATGCTAGAAAAGAGCAAGCCACATAGATGAGAAGATTGCGGTTAGAAAAAAATTACCACCCAAAGAGCGGCCTGAATGAGCCCACAGGCAAAATAGATTTTCAGATTGAGTGCTCTGATACCATGCAGAAGAACATCAAAAAGGATATAATTTTTTTAATTTGTCAATCAAAATTCCTTAATACATCATATGTATTTGTACACATATATAGGAGGAGAGGAAAGAGCCTAGACTCTATCCCAAGACGTGGGACTAATTTCTAAGAGAGCTTTACACGGGTCTTCAAGATAGACTTCCTTTATATTTTCTTCAACAATCACAATCTTAAACATTTCCTTCATTCTTAATTGATGATTCCAAAATGCTTCTCCTTCAATTATTTAACATTCTCTTAATCTTGAAACTTTCATGGAAAAGATTGGTTGACCACAAGGCATTGCTTGTAACTTAACCAACCTGCTTGGATTCTATGTATCACATCTTTATCCACATGTCCATCTTTTTGAACTATCGATCCCATATATTTAAAGCACTAACTGCGTGAAATATCTTGATCACCCAACTTAATAACAGAATCATCCGTCCTTCTTGCACAACTAAATTTAAGCTCCATACACTCTGTTTTTTCCCTGCTCAACATAAAACCCTTCTTTTCTGAAGTGGCTCGCCAAGATTCAAATTTTACTTTTACACCCTCATGCATTTCTTTGACCAAATCAAGATCATTCACAAACAATAAACACCAATGCATTACTTGTTGAATATGTCCGGTGAGCTCATCTAAGATAAGGGTAAAGAGATAGAAGCTTAAAGGTGACCCTTGATGCAAGCCAACCTTGATAGGAAATTTCTGTGTTAATCCTCCAGATGCCCTCACTCTCATCCCTGAATTCGTATACATATCTTTGATTATGTTAATGTATGAAACATTTACATCTTTCTTTTCTAAGACTCTCCATAAGACCTCAATGGGAACCCTATTGTAAGCCTTCTCAAGGTCGATAAACAACAATACAAATCTTGATTTCTTTTGTGATAGTTGTCAATGAGTCTCTTCCGGAGATATATAGCTTCCATCGTCGACTGCCCTGACATGAATCCAATTTGGTTCTCCGAAATACTAGTCTCTCGTCTTACCTTTCTTCCTATTACTCGTTTTCATAGTTTCATGGTATGACTCATTAATTTAATTCCTGTGAGGAAACAATACATATAAATTTATTTTACCCAAAGATCATTTTTCAATATATTGGCCGATATATTTGATTTTTCTTAATATAACGCTGATATGAGATATTGAAATACCGTTTGATATTTCAATATCTAGTATATATTATAAATGAAAAAACCCTAAATCTACCCATGCCAATGTGAGAGGCTCATTTCACTTCTCTCTGTGTTCTCCCGCGTCGTCGAGAAATATGACAATCTCGTTCTCTCTTCTTCTTCTTCTCCTCTTTCGTGACTTCTTATAAGAAAAATTTTAGGGTACTTTTTTGGTGATGGTCCCTCGTACCCACCGCTGAAGATTCTATCATTTGTACAGTTTCAATCTCTTTGTTGTTGTTGCTTCTTTTGCTCCATTTACTGTTTCGCTACATGTTCTGCGCTTATGTTCACTTTTGTGCTAATTGATGTTCTGTACTTTTGTTCTTCACTTCTCTTTAGTCTAGTACTTGTGTACAATGGTTGTTCTGCAGTTCATTTGTCAATTTTCATTTTGACTGTTGTAGTAATGTCGCCGTGTTGCTCCTCTTTTTATGTTCTCCTGCCATAGTACATCTACTACTACTTTTATGTGTTGATCATTTTGTTTTGTGTCGAAATCTAAAATACAAAATGGAAAAACGATTTATTTCTTTCTTCTTTATCTATTAATACAAGGATTTGTGCATAAATATATAGGGAGGAGTGAAATTTGAACTCCAAACCAAGGTGTGAGGCTAAACTAAACATGCAAATAATGGTGCTTTGCATGAGCTTTACATGGGCTAAGTCAATTTTTCTACACTCCTCCGCAAGCTCGGAGCATACATATTATAGATGCCAAGCTTGGCAACGAACTGTCGGTATAGTGAGCGTGATAAGGACTTGGTGAGAACATCAGAAATCTGCTTAGCAATTGGCACATGTCGTATATCAAGTTTGCATAGCTGAATTTTCTAACCACGTGAGTTCAGAAACAACAAATGTCATTGAATGATACTCTGCCTCTACAAACGATCCACCACCATGTGCTTCTTGCATCGCTAAGTGACTAGGTGTCATCCAAAGTATGTGCAGTAGCCGCTCGTATATTGTTGATCATCAAAAGAACTGACATAGTCTACATTAGAGTAGACAACTAAGGATAAAGAAGATGAGGGCTTATACACACGCCCTTGTACCGGGGCATTCTTCAGATACCAAAGAATTCGCTTGACAATCGGGAGGTTGGACATCCGAGGGACATGCATAAACCGGTTGACCACTCCAACAACAAATGATATATTGGGTCGTGCTACATTTAAATAGATAAGCTTGCAAACCAAATGACGATAGTATTTCGAATCAGGGAGTAGCAAATCTGAGTCAGGTGTATGAGCGCAGAGCTTGTGGTTGACATCCATCGATGTCTCTAGGTTTGCATCCTGAGTAGCCCACCTCGTGAAGGTCTAAACAATACTTTCATTGAGACATTATGAGTCTATCAGGTCGACGAGTTACCTCAATGCCCATGAAATATCAGAAGTTGTCAAAATCATTGGTTTGAAAATGTGAGGTCTAGTACTTCTTGATCATAGAGATGTTTAGATTATCTCCCGTGATGAGAATATCATCAACATATAGCAGAAGATTCACCGTGTCTGCTAGGCGGCGATGAGTGAACAAGGAGAAGTCCGCCGAGCTATGAGTGAAGCCAAAATTTCGAATGACTCGACTAAATTTATCAAACCATGCCCAAGGTGACTGCTTGAGGACATAAAGATTTCTTGAGATGACAGACAAAAGACTCGTGATTTCATAACCAAGACTACTACATGCATCCAGTCTCAGCGAGATCCCCATTAAGGAAGATATTTTTGATGTTGAGTTGTTGCAACGACCAATGACGATGAAAGACCGATGACGACGGATGGCTGATGACGATGGATGGCCGATGACGATGGATGGCCAAAGAGATCAAGACCCGATTGGTATTCAACTTAGTAGCCAGTGTGATTGCCTCTTCATAGTCAAGTCCATATTGTTGAATGAAGTCGCGAGCCACAAGATGAGCATTGAGACGCTCAACGGTACCATTAGGACGATCCTTCACAGTGAAGACCCATTTACTTTACACACGAGATTGGCCATGGAGAAAGGGGAACAAGGTCCCAACTCCCAAGTCTGATTAGCTTAGAAGATAGCTTTGTATTCATCCATCGCTGCATGCTGAAGGGCCTCCTGTACAAAAGAAGGGGTGGAAATAGAAGACATGGATGTTGTAAACCTATGAAGTTCGAGAGATAAGTGTGTAAGGGGATATGGTGAGAGAGAGGGTGAGAGGTAGATGTCGTATGCGGATCAGCTGCCTGCGGGGCGTTACCAGTAGAGGGTAAATATCTCAAGGCATCAGATGAGGGATGACGACGAGTGTAGACACAAAGAGGAGGCGATTGTGGGAGTACAAAATGTGGTAATGGAAGTAGAGGAGACGTGTTGTTGATGATAGGTACGTTAGGTCGTGGGATAGTAGGTAAGATGGTATCATTAAAAGTGATGGAGTAGAAGGGTTGATCCTCAAGGTAACATCCACAGATGTAACAAGTTTTTGAGTAGTGAGAGAGTAACACACATAACACTTCTGTGTGCGATAGTATCTAGCAAATATATACTTGGTAACACGGGGTGCAAATTTATGCACTACAAGTCTACAAGGCTAAGGCTTCATTTGGCTCAGCGTTTATGACCACTGAGTTTTGATTAAACGCAACGCTGCCTCCCTTTTGCATTTGTTTTTCCGCCACAATTTTGAACAACGACGTTTCAATGCAGGAGCAAAAAACTCGCGGGCCGAAACCCTCCCCGTGAGCTCCGTTTGTGGCGTTTTGTGAGAAATCTTCTTGTCTCTCTCCCGTCGCCGCTGTGTCGCCCTCCCGTGCCTCTTCCCGTACCTATTCAGCAACATATACATACAAATGAAATATTTTTTAGGTTCGTCACCGCTGGCGGAGCCGCCCGACAGGTTCGCTGGGGTCCGACGATCCCGCCGGCGGGCTTCGGGCAGGCTGCTGGCGGCGGAGCCGCACGAAGGCATGGCGGAGGCACGGGCAGAGGCGGAGGCACTGCGGAGGTGCAACAGTAAAATTTATACTTCAAGAGATATGGTGAGAGAGAGGGTGAGAGGTAGATGTCGTATGCGGATCAGCTGGCTGCGGGGCGTTACCAGTAGAGGGTAACTGTCTCAAGGCTTTAGATGAGGGATGACGACGAATGTAGACACAAAGAGAAAGAGGCGATTGTGGGAGTACGAAATGTGGTAGTGGAAGTAGAGGAGACGTGTTGTTGTTGATAGGTATGTTAGGTCGTGGGATAGTAGGTAAGAAGGTATCATTAAAAGTCAAGGAGTAGAAGGGTTGATCCTCAAGGTAACATCCACAGATGTAACGAGTTTTCGAGTAGTGAGAGAGTAACACACATAACCCTTCTGCCTGCGATAGTATCCAACAAATATATACTTGGTAACATGGGGTGCCAATTTATGCACTACAAGGCTAAGGCTTCATTTGACTCGGTGTTTATGGCCAGTGACTTTTGATTAAACGCAACACCGCCTCCCTTTTGCATTTATTTTTCCGCCACAATTTCGAACAACGACGTTTCAATGCAAACGCAAAAAACTCGTGGGCTAAAACCCTCCCCGTGAGCTCTGTTTGTGGCATTTTGTGAGAAATCTTCTCGTCTCTCTCCCGTCGACGCTGTGCCGCCCTCCCGTGCCTCTTCCCGTGCCTACTCAGCAACATATACATACAAATGAAATATTTTTTAGGTCCGCCACCGCCGTCGGAGTCGCGCGAAGGCAAGGCGAAGGCATGGCCGGAGGCGGAGGCACTGCGAAGGTGCAACAGTAAAATTTATACTATAAAGTATATAGTATGAACAATACAATTATATTAATAAAATAATATATATATTATTTTCAACCATTTATTTTAAAATATATATTTTTTAATAGAAAAATAATTAAAAAAATTATATAAGAGAAAATATTTTATAATAAAAAATATTTATAAATCACCACCGTTTTTTTGCCAAATGGTTCTCTGTTTTGAACAGCTCTGCAAACACAGACTACCAAAACCGATTTCCTTTTCCAGCAACCAGTTTCCAATAGCCTCATTTACAAACTTGTATTTACAACAACTCTTTTTACAACCGCAACGGCTCTACCAAATAAAGTCTAAGATGATAGACAAAGCAAACATCGCTGAAGACACGAGGAGTTAAGGGAAGAGGGGTTGAGAAGGAAAGAGAATGGTGAATGGCGTCGCAAAGTTAAGAATGGAAGAGGACATGTGATTAATTAGATAACATGCAGTGGAAAACCACGAAGTGTCAATAGGTCTTTGGGATTTGCATTTGATATATAAGGGAGCGAACAACCTCGAGGACGCGACGGTTCTTCCGTTCGCCTCCACCATTTTGTTGCGGTGTATAGACGCTTGAGGTTTGGTGGATAATACCAAACATAGTATATTTCTGTGGAAATTATGACTTGTATATTCACGTGCATTATCGTTTCAAAGGATTTTAATTGAGCACGAGAATTGAGTACGAGTCTTAGCGATAAAGGATTGGAAGACATGTAGTTCAGAGCGATCACACAACAAATACAAGCATGTCACACGACAATGATCACCAAAAAATATAAGAAAATAATGATATTCAGATAAATTAGTAGTTTTATACGGACCCCAAATATCTGAGTGCCTTAAATCAAAAGTAGCAGAGTTTCGAGTATAGTCGGGGGAGAAGATAGAGCAATGTTGTTACCGGTAGATTATGATTCACGTGTAAAATCAATAAAGGAAAAATCAGAAAGAGCTATTTATGCAGAATAGAAAAAGGAGCATGACCAAGACACCGGTGTCATTCCACAAAGCTAACATATGAGAGAATTGAGGTGGGAAGGTCTAGAGCGTAGAGTCCATTTGACAGTCATCCTCTACCAATGAAATTTCCCGCTCGTCGATCCTGCATCACATGAAGAAGAGATAAATGTGATGGAACAATCATGATCATTAATAAGACGATTAACAGAGAGAAGATTGAATTGAGTGCCAAGAACATGAAGCATAGAGCAGAGAGAGGGACAGAGTGAGAGGCACATCTCTAGAGTCGTAGATCGGAGTGGTGTTGCCATTGGCCACCGTGATAAATTTCGGACAAGCAAAGTCTGTATACTGAGAAGGCTTCTGCAGGGTAATATGATATGTCGCCCCAGAGTCCACTATCCAAGAGCGACTATGGAAAAACATGATATGCCTTCATTGGAGATAGAGACGACGGAGTAGGACGGCCGAGTAACCAGACTTTGAAGATGTTGTAGTTCTCACAAGGTGTCAATGTCAGAGCGAAAGGTGGTATGACCATCCGCCGCAGGAGAAGCGTGGTGCTGAGAGGTGGAGGTATGCAGAGGGAACCCATGTTTTCAATAAGTGGCCTTGGTATGATTTGTCTGCCCACAATGGGTACACAGGAAAATGTTTTTCCCCTTGGAGCTATATCGATGAGCATGTTGGGTAGCAAGATCCAATTTCGGAGACTGGTGCTAAACCCGGGCCTTAATGAGCATCTTGTATTGGGCCACAAAGGATGTCAGGTCACTATCTAATAGTGTTCAACAGTCTAAAGATCTCGAAAGATATCGAACAAATGATGCAGGTTGTCTTTCCCAAAGTATAGGGTCTTCAGTTAATTCCACATAGCTTTAGCGGTTTCATGATGTATAGTCATGCGATATGACTCACTGTCCTTTGAGTTGAGGATCCGTGACTGTACGTGTCCATCATCCCGGAGCCATTGCTCGGTGAGCTCAACCGGGGTATCACGAGTGACATGATGAAAAAGTTCTTTGGTCTGGAGGCCGCGACGCACAAAGTGTACCCCCTCAGCAAGGTTTTTATTCCTGGCGAGGGAGATAATTGTAATGCGGAGTTCGTCTCAGATTTCAGGGAGAGGGGCCGAAGCAAGTGCGAGGAGGGTGGAAGGAGCAGACGCAACATTCGTTCTTGCGTGATGAGATATTGCTGGGAAAGAAGGATAGGAAATAGAGGTCTCGCGAGCGCTCAAGGGGATATATGAGAAAGAGTTGTAGCGAGCGAGCTCAGGAGATAATAGGGTTTCAACGAGCTCTAGAGAAAAACAAAGGTCCTATGAGCTCAGGAGGAAATTGTCAAGAAAGAACTACAACAAGCTTTGAACGAGTGAACCCACGAGGTCCCACAGAGAGGAGCAGTGGGTCAGTAGGTCGCAGGAGGAAGTCATCCGACAAGCTATCTGCAGGTCGCGAGAAGAAATCGGCAAGCTCCTGCAAGAGTTTGCAAGATCAATGGAGGCAGAGAAATCGCAAAATGAGGCACGCTCTAGTTCATGGGAAGATAAAAAACACACTGACGAATTCAGAGCATAAGTTCGAGTCCAACGACACACAAGATCATGCTTGTCCAACGACAGGCAAGATCATGTTGTCGAAGTGAGCTTGTTGTAGGAGGAAGATTCAAACTCTTGATGCGATCGTTCTGGAGCGGCGAGACTGAAGGCAGAGGAGCTGCGAGAAACAGGTGTCTGGTGTACCTATAAAAAGTGGGCGTGCACACTTAATCGTGGGGTCGAGATCAAATAGAGAACATACGAATACCAAGTAACAGGGGAGAGTACCCAAACAGAGACAAATTGGAGAAAGATTTTATTGGCACCGGAAGTCAAACATCGAGAATCCTCCGATTTGAATCGTGTCGCTCTGATAACATGTAGAAATCCAAAATACAAAATGAAAAAAGGATTTATTTTTTCTTCTTTATCAATGAATAAAAGAATTTGTACATAAATATATAGGAAGAAGTAAAATCTCAACTCCAAATCAAGGTGTGGGACTAAACTAAACATGCCAAAAATGGACCTTTACATTAGCTTTTACATGGGCTAAGTCCCTGGTGTACCTATAAAAAGTGGGCGTGCACACTTAATCGTGAGGTCGAGATCAAATAGAGAACATACGAGTACCAAGTAACAGGGGAGAGTACCCAAACAGAGACAAATTGGAGAAAGATTCTATTGGCACCGGAAGTCAAACATCGAGAATCCTCCGATTTGAATCATGTCGCTCTGATAACATGTAGAAATCCAAAATACAAAATGAAAAAAGGATTTATTTTTTATTCTTTATCAATGAATAAAAGAATTTGTACATAAATATATAGGAAGGAGTAAAATCTCAACTCCAAATCAAGGTGTAGGACTAAACTAAACATGCCAACAATGGACCTTTACATTAGCTTTTACATGGGCTAAGTCAATTTTTCTACATTTTGGTTGGCTGTTATAGCTATTCTCCTAATTTCTTGATTCTCTTTAGTCAGCTTTACTTCTGTTACTTCTGTGCTGGTTGGCTGTTATGATTGTGTTTACTTTACTACCGTCCTGAATTTATGCTTTTGAATAATATTTTGTGATGACTACTGAGTTTACATTCTCTTTACTAGCTTTGGATCATCTTAGGCTTTGTTTGGGACAGCTCCGCCAGAGCTGTTTTATACCCGTTTGTTTTGCCAGCTCCACAAAAAGCGATTTTCTAAAAACAACGTTTAGGGTGATTTTTTGAGAGTTGTCCCCTGTCAGCTTTTGCACTCAGAAAATCGTGTTTAGGGCTCTGAAATCCCGATCCCGCCTCCCGCTTCTCCCGATCCCGCCTCCCGCTTCTCTCGATCCCGCCTCTCGCTTCTCCCGATCCCGCCTCCCGCTTCGATCTACCGATCCCGCTTCATCGTGCATCTATCCATCGCGATGGCGAATTGTTTCGTCTCTTCGAAACCTAACCCTCTTGTGCCCGCCGTTGGCACTGTCGCCGACAGCAACTGTGCCATCTCCCGCCCATACTCTCTGATGCTCCAGCCCAACCGCCTGAACGCTATCTTCTCCTCCGCTGTCTTCCAACATGGCAGTGCTTTCTTACTCCACTCCTTTACTGCCCGATGCTCCCTCGTATCTCGGCCAGAGTACTTCCTGAGCCACATTTCTGACCCCAACCATGACCGGCAACGAGAAGCTTGCCAATAGCCCGCCTACTCTCCCGCCTTGGCGTAGACATCATAGAAGCCGGATTCCCGGCCTCCTCTCCCGATGATCTCGAAGACGTGTGCTCTATCGCAATCGAGGTGGGGAACAATCCGGCAAAGGCCGGGCACCTTCCGGTGATCTGCAGCCTCGCGAGGTGTAACAAGGACATCGACGCTGCTTGGGAGGCGGTGCGGCACACCAAACAACAAACAACTTTTCAAAAAAGCTTCTCAAAGAGCTCTGTACAAGTAATTCTATTCGAGCAGCAGATTTTCAATTCGCCAGAGCTCTCTCAAACAGTCTTAATCTCTTTAGTTGATTTTTCTGTTTTGAGCCCATGAGTTCATTGTTGACTGTTCATATTTAAGTAACATAGAATGTGTATATTAGTTTGATGGATTTAGCAAATAAATAAATGTTAAATTGTTGATATGTTAATATATAGATTATAAAAAATATGATTATATTTATATATTATATATAATCAAATATTGAAATCCAGTTCTAGAAATATCTAAGATGTATCCCCTGACATCAAGACTTGAGTGTTGTTGTACATCCCCTGAGATAATATTCGACATAAAATCAAAACTGGCACATTTCTGATAGCCGACATCTGCAATATTGAATATATGCATGTTATCGACTATGTATTATAAATATGTAGAAGCAATATTGTATAAGCTTTAAGGGATGAATATTTTGTCATCAAAATGATTTTTACTTCCAGTGTGTGGCAGTTTGGGTGCATTTCCTTCGACTTGTCGTTTTCTCATCATATTTTGTTACGGACATTCACGACGAGGTGCGTCCATAGCGGGTCTACAAACTGCGGTCACAATAGGCGACGGAGACGGCGGATGGGACGGGCGCCGATGAGGAGGAACCGCTGGAATTAGCGGGGCCGTCCAATTAGGAAACAAAATATTTAGTTCCTAATGTGTGTTTGCTGTTTTAGTAATTGTTATTTTGGTATGTTGTTATTGTTATTTTGATATGTTGCTATGTATGGACCCCCTCCCTCTATATAGGGGGCTTAATATATTTTGTAAGAGCATCTTGGATGTGTTATGAAAAGGGTTGCTCTCTTGTTTCTTCTCTAACCCAAGCCTCCTTCCTCTCCCCCCTCCCCCCGCCGTCTCTTCCCGCCAGCTCTTCCCCTAGTTCGGATTTCTTCTCAACCGTAATATTTGGTCCGACCTGCTGCTCCGCCCGCTATAGCCGTCGGAGTTCCATCTAACCCCGTGTCGCTATTTTTCGTTTGCGTCCTTGTCGATCTCGTCGCTCGTTTCCGTGACATCAGCCCGCACCCCTTCCCGCGACTCGGCCGCCGAATCGCTCCTTCCTGCGAAGGCCAGCACTTCCGCAATCAACAATCAACACCTTCTTCCTGTGACGGACTGCAACCTGCGACTCGGCCACGATCCGCCGGTTTCGGCTACTCCAGTCGGCAATCCGAACCTCCTTCCGGCGCCCTCTCTTGGCCTCCGCGACTTTCCCCGACACCGTCTCTCCCATCGCTCCAACCACGCGGGCTTACCGACTCCCTGACCGTCGAGACACCCGGCGACGGCATCCAGCGCCACCTCGACGCCCACGACTCTCAAGTCACCTCCATACAAACCACGCTACAAGCCATTCTTGCGCGCTTGGACGCTCGGCCCGCCTCTCCGGCTTTCACCGCCAACGACGACTGCACCTCTTCTACCGACGGGAGCTCGCTCCTTGGACCACCACCTCCGCCAGCCCTGGTCGTACCTCTCTTGGGGCGCTAGTCTCTCGCCCTCGACGTTCTGCATTTCTCCGGCATCGATCCTACGGGGTGGATCGCCAAGGCAAAACAATACTTCGACCTCCACCTCACACCCGAGGCAGATAAGGTGGGCACCGCCGTGGTCGGCCTTGATGGATCCGCTTTGCATTGGGCACGATGGCTCCGCCAATCCCAACCCCACATCTCTTGGGACGAACTGAAGTAGGAAATGGTCCAGCGGTACGAACCCTGCTACGTTGGGTCCGCCGTCGAGCGGCTTTGTAGCATCTGTCAGACGCCCGGTCTTGATGCGTACATCGACGACTTTGTCGCCCGGGTGACACATGTTCCCGGCCTTCTGCCGGACCACTACTTGGGTTTCTACATGCAAGTCCTCCTTCAGTCGATCCGTTCTCGCCTGCGCACACACCATCCACGGGCAGTTTTTGAAGCGCTCGATCTAGCGTGTGTCGTGGAGGCAGACCTCTTTGCTCGTCCGTCATCCGCCACAACCGCGGGACTTCGGTCCGCAACCACCTCCCACTGGCAGCCCTCGGCCAGGTCGGCCCCCGGCCAGGTCGGCCCCGACCACCCACTGCCTTTCTAACAAGGACTACAACGAGCTCAAGAAAAAAGGGCTTTGCTTTCTGTGCCGACAACCATATTCTTCTAATCACGAGTGCACATTGAAAGAATTTCATGCGATCATCAGAGACCTTGGGGCGGAAATCACCTAGGAGAAATTTGAGGCACTCGAGATCTTCGACGAGCCGCAACCCACGGAGGCCGACGGAGTCACCTTCAACCGCTTGGATCTTCCCTGCTTCTCGGTGGGTAGCCTCACCGGGCCTCAAACAATGAAGTTGGCCGGACTGGTCCAAAGGCAACCATTTCTCATTATGATTGACAGCGGCGCCAACCACAATTTCATATCCCAGCATTTGGTTTGGCAACTCGCCATTCCATGTGCACCATCGCCAGACTTCACTGTGTGCTTGGGCGACGGCCATCGATGTCCGACCGCGGGGTTGTGCAACACCGTACATGTGATCTTGAGACCTTGTTCAGTCACGACAGATTTTTACGTATTCGAGTTGGGCGGCGTTGATATCATCCTGGGCGTGGCATGACTAGCAACATTGGCCGACGTTCGGGTCAACTGGATCAAGATGTCAATGCAGTTCCTATGGGAGGGGTCACCCTGCCACCTCGTCGGCGACTCCACCCTTCTTCGCACACCAGTTTCCTGTCGTGTCATTCAACGCACGACCGATGTGGTATTTTCCGTGTGGCTGTGACAGCTCCAGACCGAGCCGACGGACTTCCCAGTGCTCCACCCCGATCTCCGCTATTCCTCGAGGAGTTCTCCGACGTGTTTACTCCCCCCTTGGGCATGCACCAACACGGGACACGAACCATGCCATTCCACTATAACCCTACACTTCCGTCGTATCAGTCCGGCCCTACAGCTATGGGCATGTCCAGAAAGATGAGATCGAACGCTTGGTGCGGGAGATGCTTATGGGCGGCCTTATCCGCCCCAGTGCGAGCCCATTCTCTAGTTCGGTCCTCGTACTCAAGAAGGACGAGAGTTGGCGTTTCTGCGTCGACTACATGGAGTTGAACAAGGCCACAGTCCCAGACAATTATCCCATTCCAGTCATCCAAGAGCCGTTGGACGAGCTCCATGGCGCCGCCTTCTTCACAAAGCTCGACCTTAGGGCGGGGTACCACCAGATCCGGGTTCGGCGGAGGATGTACGCAAGACACCATTTCAGACGCATGATGGGCACTACGAGTTCCTGGTCATGCCCATCGGGCAGACCAATGCACTGACCACCTTCCAAGCTACCATGAACAACATCTCCCGAGCGGTACTCCGTCAACACATCCTTGTTTTTTGATGATATTTTGGTGTATAGCTCAACCTGGCAGGAGCACTTATGTCATGTTCACCGCACGCTCGAGACAATCCGACGACATCATCTCGTTCTCCACCGCAAGAAGTGTTTGTTTGGTGTAACCACGGTCAGCTACTTGGGCCACACGATCTCAGCCTTGGGCGCGACCATCGACGACGACAAAATTCAGGCCGTTCTACACTGGCCGACTCCCTCCTCCCTTCGGGACGTCCGAGGTTTTGTGGGCCTCACCGGTTATTATCGACTCTTCATTCAAGAGTACGACACCTTGGCTCGCGGCCCCTCACACAACTACTCAAATCTTTCGAGGAGGGGCCTTTTGTGGGGACTCCTACGGTCATGTTCGCCTTCACCGACCTTAATGCGGCTCTTGTAACTGACCCAGTTTTGGCCATACCCGACCTCAATCAACCTTTCATCGTGGAGTGCGATGCCTCGGGCACTGGGGTGGGTGCGGTACTCATGCAAGGCGGCCGCCCCATCGCCTACTACAGCCGAGCATTCTCCACCGCCGTCCGAAGCCGCTCGACATATGAAAATAAGCTCATGGCGCTTGTCCTGGCAGTGCAACATTGACAGCCGTACCTCTTAGGCCGACTCTTCATCATCCGCACCGATCATCATAGCTTACGACATCTTCAACAGAAGATCGCCACACCGACACATCAGCTTTGGATGGCCAAGCTCCTGGGGTAGGACTTCTCCATCGAGTTTCGCCCGGGGCGCACCAACCGAGCGGCAGACGCTCTCTCCCAACAAGTGCACTCCCCGAAACTCCGGGCCATCTCCCGTCCGATTTGGGAGGATGCTGCAGAGATTCAGCACGTCGTAGAGATGGACCCACACCTTGCTGCCGTTCGAACGACCCTCATCGCCAATCCAGAAGGCCGCCCCCTTACTTCTTGGTGGGCGGTCGGTTATTCTTCCGGGGCCGCTTAGTTCTGTTCGCGTCCTCAGCTCTCATTCCGCGCCTCATTGCCGAGTTCCACGCTACTCCAATCGGGGGCCACGCCGGGGCTCTCCGCACCTACCGACGTTTAGCGGCTTCGCGGTACTGGTCACATATGTTCAAGCAAGTCAAAGCCTACGTGGCCGCCTGTCTTCCATGCCAGAAGGCGAAGTATGAGGCTATGTTTCCCTCCGTGCTACTTCAACCGCTACCGATCCCGAACCGCATTTGGGAGGACATTGCGATGGACTTCATTACATGCCTCCCCCGGTCCAGCGGGTTCGACTGCATCCTCATCGTAGTGGACCGGCTCTTCAAGTACGCACACTTCATTCCCCTCCGACACCCGTATACGACCGCGGGGGTGGCCTACAATTTCATCTCCGGGGTCGTGCGCCTCCATGGGTTACTGCGGTCGATTGTGAGCGATCGCAATCCCCTCTTTCTGAGCAGTTTCTGGGCATCCCTGTTCCGCCTCCAGGGGACAGGCCTCCGTATGAGCTCCGCCTACCACCCGCAAACAGATGGCTAATCCGTAGTCCTCAATCGCTATTTGGAAACTTACCTCCGGTGTTTCATCGGCGAGATACCAGGCACTTGGGCCAAGTGGTTGTGTTGGGCAGAGTACTCGTACAACACCGCCTACCACTGGCCGCGGGAATGACTCTGTTTGAGTCTGTATACAAACGACCACCACCAGATGTCGTGCGGCATTTACCCGGGGAGTGCCTCGTGCCGAGTTTGGCCATCCACCTCCAAGATCGGGATATCATTCTGGACAGTCTCAAGCATAACCTCCGTCGGGCCCAGGCGAAAATGACATCTTTTGCCAACCGCAAACGCCGAGACCTTTCTTTTCGGGTCGGCAAAAAGGTCTTCATCAAGATCCATCCTTACCGCCAACTCACGGTCACCAAAACGCCCGTGCCCAAAACTCGCGCCTCGTTTTTTTGGGCCGTTCAAAGTCGTGGCCCGGATTGGCGTTGTGGCCTATAAACTACAACTACTCGAGGAAAGCCGGATCCACCCGGTCTTCCACGTTTCTCAGCTTCGCCGCGTAGTGGGCGATCACCCGACACTTGACCACATTCTGGCTGATCTTGACTACTCCGGCCGCTCCCCCATCTATCCGGACAACATTCTAGACCGCCGTCATCACCTTCCCGGAGACGCGGCCCCAAAAGAGATCCATGTGGCGTGGCGCCACCGCCCCATGAGAGAGGACACCTGGCTTCTGCGAGATGATTTCCGCCGCCAATTTCCCGACTTCTGTCTTGAGGACAAGACAAATTTTCCAGATGGAGACATTGTTACGGACATTCACGACGAGGTGCGTCCATGGCGGGTCTACAAACGGCGGTCACAACAGGCGATAGAGACGGCAGACGGGACGGGCGCCGATGAGGAGGAACCGTCGGAATTAGCGGGACCGGCCAATTAGGAAACGGAATATTTAGTTCCTAATGTGTGTTCGTTGTTTTTGTAATTGTTATTTTGGTATGTTGTTATTGTTATTTTGATATGTTGCTATGTATGGACCCCCCTTTCTCTATATAAGGGGCTGAATTTGTTATGTAAGAGTATCTTGGATGTGTTATGAAAAAGGTTGCTCCCTTGTTTCTTCTCTAACCCTAGCCTCCTTCCTCTCCCCCTCTCCCCGCCGGCTCTTTCCCTAGTCTGGATTTCTTCTCAACCGTAATATGTTTCCTCGGTGCATTATAACAAATGAGATATTAACAAAAGAAAAGTTCACACACACACTCACTCACTCGTTTACCCAAACACATTAAAGAATATTTCTAACTCTAAAAGTCATGTACTTTACCACGTTTCATGGAAATGTTGGTGCTAGTTTTTGATGATTATTTTTTCTTTGCCTAAATTTACTGCGATCCTATTTGTTTGTTTACTTTTTGCTCAAAATTTTGGTGTCCTTCAATATTCTGGAAATTTCGTTCTGAAGGTAGTGGATTGCCGGATTTGTGGCGATCATCACTCAACTCTACGATTCACATTTATAGAGTTTGCTGAAAAGGGTAAATTCATCTAATTCTCTTAGTGTATTATTTCATGTATGAGTATTAATAATGCTGTTTATCTTAGAATGATGACATCTTTATGCTGACAGAGAGCGCCAGAGCAGCTCTGAATCTTGGTGGGACCATTCTAGGTTTATACCCTGTTAAAGTTTTACCTTCGAAGACTGCAATTTTGCCAGTGAATCCTAAATTTCTTCCTCAGGTGTGCATCAATAACTTTCTTACATGACCTAATATTCTGTGTTCCTCAGTATGATTTAAGTTTTTTTACTTCTATGCATGAGTTCAGTAGTTTTTAGTTAATTAATGAACGTTGAAACTATTCCAGTCCAATGATGAAAGGGAAATTGTTGTGAGGACAGTCTATTGCACAAACATCGACAAGAAGGTGGGTACAATATGTTCTTGAAGATGAAAAATATGTTATGCAATTGATTTTACCCATTGATTTTATATTTCTTTAAAGAAGGGGATATCAGTTCCCATGAAGAATTGCTGTGTTCAACTCTGGTGAGTAATGTGGCTTGTATAATAACCACTATGCTTGCTCTTCTTCTGCAGGTTACACAGTCTGAAGTAAAACGTTTCTTTGAACAAGCATGCTGTGGAGTGGTTATGACATTTCTTTTATCCTTTCTTTTTTGTTGAATAAATTTGGAATAATTAAACAAATGTGTACTCTCTATTTGTATGCAGGTTTCTCATCTAAGACTACTTGGGGATAATATGCACTTCACTAGGATAGCATTTGTTGAGTTTTTTAGGTAAATTTTCACGCGCCCGCGCCCGCGCACACACACACACATATATATATAAACAATTTTTCATGTTTTGGAATATTATTCGACTCTTAAACCACACTTTATATTGTTGTGAGTGCACCATTTTGGCTGCATATCATGGCATGGGGAATTATGAATGTCTAAGATATGGGTATGTAGGATGCACCATTATGGATGTATATCATGGCATGAGCTATTATGGATTGGTAAGATATGAGCATGCAACTGGACAATTCTTTAAAAATGTATAGGACATGGATGTGGTTCAAATGACATTAATTTGTATAATATAACTGTAGGGAAATAAGGTGAATACTGGACCTGATGTTTTGGCTATATCAATCACCCTATTTATACAAAGATGGGTCTCATGTTTATGTTATACACATATGCGACATTATTAATTAAAAGAAAAATAAAAACATATACAATAGCTTTCTACACCCCCCTCGCAAGCTAGAGCTTGCTTGATGTATGAACCAAGCATGAGAAGTAATCCCTGATACAAGGAACATGGTAGTGTTTTGTTGAGAATGTCAGTGAGCTGAGAGGCAACGAAAACATACTGAAGTGGGATTTTTGAATTTTGACATTGTCTTTGATGAACTATCAAGTTCCATGCGCTTTGTATGGTCATGAAAGACTAAATTTTTGCGATTGGAAAAGCAACTTGATTATTACAGAAAAGAGTTGCATGAGAAAAAAGTGATCCACCAAAGCCGACCAAGAGACTGTTAAGTGAAGTGAGCTTGAATGTCGCCAAGACCATCAAAGGGAATTCGTCTTCGGCTGTAGAGCGAGAAATAACTTCCATGTGATAAGATTATTTTCAAAATACATACAAAAGCTACTAGATGGTCATCCATGAATCCGACATAATCTCCGAAATATGCCACAAGAAAAAGAGTGGATGGGGGAAAATAGACCATTCATTTACCTGGAGTGTGTTTTCGATATCGAAGAACACACTCAAGTGCTTTTAGAGATAAAAGTTGTACTCGGCGAATTGCCGAGCACATTTCGACCTCCAACTTATCGAGGTCCCGAACTAGATAAAGAGTTCCAAACGGTTTTTGTCTGAGTACATCAAGGCCCCGATATGTCCCTATGGTGCCTCGATCAGAACATAGATATCCAGACGAGTTCTGTTTGTGGCTATTAGAGCATCGATCTGGCATATCGGGGTACTGATTCAGCAGTGAGCTCCAAGTGCTTTCAAAAAGCCAATATCGAGATGCTGATATGCCTTACCGAGGCCTAGATTCAGATAGTATATCGAGCAAGGAACTAGGAGCTCCGAGACACGCCCGTAAGCTGACAGGGTCCCGATATGGGCCATCGGTTCAACAAAAGGATCAATGGGCCCAGAAACAAGAGGGAGCTAGCTCCAATGTAGGAGAAGTGATGTTGCGGTGATATCAACGAGGACTGTCAACATCAACATCAGAGGGCAGTCAATCTCAACGACGGAAGGAAGAAGGAAGTTTGATGGAGGGAAAAGCAGTCACTAGCTACGTGTTGGGCCGCCGGAGTAGCAGTGGCGAGAGGAGATAGCAAGTGGACGAGCTTAACTAGGTTAAGGTTCCGTTTGGGAGGACTTATTTTCACTGGTCAAGCGGTTACGACCGCATGAACCGTACCTTAATTATGTCCCGGTTCATGCGGTCGTAACCGCTTGACCTGTGAAAATAAGTCCCCCCAAAGGCCCAAACGGAGCCATGTTATTTACCCTTAAAGTAAACAACATATACAATAACTTTGTACACTTCCATCAAGCTTATATCATTGAAAGTTCTTGTTATTTCGTCACGGACTTTCGGCTCCTTTACAATTGGACCATTTTTGATTTTCTTGATGTCTGTACATTTGGATTTTGAAGCCGGACCCACCATAGTGGGATAAAGGCTTGAGTGTTGTTGTTTGTTGTACATCAGGATTTTGAATATGTATGTTTGTTCTCTTTCATGACAGGCTGAGTGCCATTCTAGCTCTGAACTGTAGTGGCGTGCTTTTAGGATCTCTTCCAATTGGGTATGTTTCACTTCATGATCAGCAATGCCACAATCAGCCTTGCCACTCATGCTGCTGTGTTTTTTTTGTATTCAGGATGAGTCCATCAAAGACGCCGGAGAGGCCCCGCTTTCCTCGAGCTGGGAGTAACAGTGTCTAGAAGCTGCTTTCTAGTTTTCATGGGAACCTAACCCCACAGTTAAGTTTTTTTAAATTAATCTGAACAATTTTGATTTTGTTAATATAAAATCAAAATGTATTACATTTGTTTATTTACAATGTATATATGTATGTATGTATATATATATATATATTATCTTATCTCATTTATATATATAAGAGAATATAGATATTTGGAGGCACATCAAAGATTCAATATTAGACATTGGATCATGAGAAAGAACATGGGGGGGGGGGGGCAAGAATTTGGAGAGAGATAGAGGAGAGAGTGATCATTAGAGAGAACATGAGAGAAGAATTTGGAGAGAGAGGGAGAGAGGGGGGAGATATAAGGAGAGATGGGAGAATTTGGAAAGAGATAGAGGAGAGAGAGTGATCATTAGAGAGAACATGAGAGAAGAATTGGAGAGAGAGAGAGGAAGGAGAGGGAGAGAGGGGGGAGATATAAGGAGAGATGAGGGAGTGATAAAGAGAGAAAAAATAGGAGATATAAATTAATTTTTATAGATTAAAATTTGCAAAATTTTATAAAATAAAAATAGAAATAGTATTTCATATTTTTTTGCGGTCATTCTAAGTACTCATATGTATATGTTTTGAAAAAAAAAAATTTTGGTGCGTGCGCAACCGCTTATAGGCTGGCGGAGCCCACAACAATGCATCTATCACGGGCGAAACCCGTGCGCAAGCGGGCGAAGCCCGCCTGGATGCGGCCGAAGGCCGCCCGAGAGCTTCGAGCACGGGCGTAGCCCGTGCGAAGAAGCTCGTGTGTGTGTGTGTATATATGTTTTGTTGATTGTCAGCATATCATCTCAGTTTTGTTTTAGTTGAATTGAATTTGATTCGAGTCTATTTCAAGTTATTGAGAACAGCTCAAAAAACTGACCCAAGATGGTCCGACATTTCTGTTTTTTTTATTTGTATGAATAATATTTTTGCGTCTTAGAGTGTAGTTTGAACAAAAACGCCAGTTTTTTTTCCGCTCTGTGAGTTGAACAAGCTTCGTCATTATAAAATACATTTTCAATGACTGAAGTGTTTGGCTGACGGTGGTGGTTGATCACCTCAATCATAGTAGCTGATTGCTATGAATGGAAGGTTACGAAGTGAAGTCTTTCGTCAACTTTTATGAGTTAGGAAAACTAGTTTCCTATATTGATTAGAATGAGACTGGATGGCGGGTCAATCATTGTTATGTCAAACATGAACATAGACGAAGTTTATAAACGAACTATTCATAATCACTATGACCAACCACTCACCGTGCCAAATGAAGCAGAAAAAATATTGGCGTTTTTTTATATACTATGCAAAGAAATACTTGTGAGACCCGTGATAAACGTGGAGAACAATTGAAGCAATCCTAGTTGTTTTTCACATTTGATATAATTTTTTTTTTAAAAAAATCAATTGCTCTCACGTAAATATAAAAATAAAGATGATTGAGATTTGGATCACTAACCTACGCTGCAGCATTTATATAATATCTTTAGGGAATTGTTAAAAGCACCGTATTTTTGGCTAATTGCACCGCATTTAGGTCTTTTAACACTTTAAAATTTGTCACTCTAAAAATATAAAAGCACCGCACTTTTGACTAATCGCACCGTAGCCCTAAAATCCAGATCTTTTCCTCACGCCTCCTGACGCTGCTGGCTCCTCGCGCCTCCTCCAGCCCCCTCCAGCCCTTTCTGTCGTCGACACTGGCAGATATCAGTGCTGACGCCGTCTCTCCTCACGCCTCTGACGCCGCCTCTCCTCCCGCCTCCTGATGTCGCTAGCTACTCCCGTCTCGAAGGATCAGACAGCTTCTATAGAATCTTCTTTCCTATCCTGCAAGCACAGTTTAAGGTTTGAGAAGTCAAGTACTGTTACAGAATTTAAGTTGTAGGCTGTAAAAAAAATATGAAGGTCCTTAATTGAAGATACTTTCAGAACATATGCATGTATTAGTGTATTCTATGTCTCCAATCTAATGGTTCAAGATCAAATCTTGATGTAATGCCTCTTGTTTTCTTTAAAGAACTCTAATGACTATTTTCTTTGACTACGTAACCTAAATTTCTATAATCTTCAAATCAAAACTACAAAAAAAGATCCATGTCATAATCACTGAATAGAAGCACACCCCCTGCTTTCAAAACAGTCATGAATTTTGCAACTACAAATGACATCCTTCAAATTGGTATTGCTGACAGAGTGAATATCTAACAGTAGAAAAAGAAAATCATATGTAACTCTCCATATAAGCTTAAATTGGTTCCATTCAGCGAAACTTTGATGACCGACTTTACAATTAATAAACCTACATTTGATGGTCATCATCATGAATTGGTCTCATCAATTGTGCCCCAAGTATTATTGGTCTTCATCATGAATTGTGCCCCAAGTATTATTGGTCCATATTATAGATGTCGTTGATGAAGATCACAAATATTTGGAGAAAAGATCACAACAATTTGGACAACACATTTGATGATTTTTTGTATCAAATATTTTCTCTATTGAGTTTATATTAATGTTGTAATTCAATGAGAACCTATTTTAATTCATAGGTTAAGTGCGGTGCATTTATCTCAATTGCGGTGCGAATAACAATGTGTGGTGCTTTTAACAATATATGAAAAAAGTGTGGTGCTTTTAACAATGCGGTGCGCAATTAGCCAAAAATACGGTGCTTTTAACAATTCCCTATCTTTAACCAACCAAATCAAACAGTTTTTATGTAACAACCATAACTTTGTGATATATATATGAGGGTTATTCTAATGCGGGCGTACGAGCAAGGGCCACTGATGACTTCAAATTGAAAAAGTAATCAATATAAAAAGTTGTAGATTTTGTCGATACGAACAACTAATTTCATGATGAACACTTTTAAAAAATATTTTTTCTCTTCTATCATTCGCCAATTGGTAGCCCAATCCTGCCTATCTAATACCGAACCATCAATCATTTAACTCTGTAAATTAAGCTACCATTTACATTGTTTTCCATATAACACGAATTTTACAAGTGCAATTTATAATTTGATATAATAATAAACATAAGGAAAAGAACGCTATAAAAATATCACAATAATTTTTGAAATATTAAAATATAATATAAAAGTATTATATCAAATAAATTTTATAAATAATATAATCAATCCAGTATATTAAAAGCTAGCAATCCTTCTGTGCCCTCACTGAATCCATCATTGATATTCACATAACATTAAGACTTTGTTTGTTTCGAAGCAAACGCCGCCGACGGTGGGTAAACAAACAGGGACATCGGCAGCATTTGCTCTGTTTGCACCCGCCGCAAAAAAAGCTCCTCAAATGCCGTTTTTCCAACCTCGCCTCCCCCTCTGGTCAACTCTCCATTTCAACCCACCAGAAGCAAACGCAGTAGCAAACGTCTTTGCCATACCAAATGAAGCCTAAGAGCAATGATATCAAATAACAAAAATTATTAATTAATTATCTCATTAAAAACACCAACACATAATATAGGCAAAAATGAGATCAATCTCTAAACCTGTATGATATTTTAAAATAATTTCTCAACTTTGTTTTGGTTGATATTGTACTATATTCTTCAGTTAGTTCCAATTAATCCTTATTTACTTTTCCGTTAAATTTTTTTGATGAAATATTAATATGGCCAACTTTAAATGATGATTAGGATTATAAATATGATGTGGCCGTCGCCAAGGTTTCATTTGGAAGGGACTTATTTTCATCGGTCAAGCGGTTAAGACCGCATGAACCGAATCTTAATTATGATCCGGTTCATGCAACTGCTTGACCAGTGAAAATAAGCCTAAGAGAGAAAATTTCAAAAAAATTATTTAACTTTAAAAGTTTCAATTAAATTTAAGCTCCGTTTGGGGACTTATTTTCACCGATCAAGCGGTCACGACCGCATGAATTGGACCTTAATTATGATCCGATTCGTGCGGTCGTAACTGCTTGACCGGTAAAAATAATTCCCCCCAAATGGAGCCTTAGTCATCCATACAGAAACTTAGTGATCAATACAAGATATATTTTTTATTATTTTTTACTAATACAAAAATATAGGAATCAATATCAAATAACATGCAAGTTTAATCCTTTTTTTTGGCCAATATGCTAGTTACCCTCACATACTGACCCCAACACTAACCTGTGACCCACACCCTCATGATCCTTGCTCACTACTCATTCCCACCGTTCCCAACATCACGAATTTTGATATGCTAATAACATTGCTCTAATATTAAACATCTTTGCAGGAACCCCAAAATTGGTGGGCATGCGGGGATTTTGAGATCCATAAATTAGGCTCTGACTTGCGAGTCCGTCCGTTTGGCACGGTGGTGGTGGTCAGGAGGTAATTGGTTACAAACCGTCGTTCATGAACGCTCCAGCATAGGTACGCTCGAGCTCACTGAAGGAACTTCATCCAATTTTATGTTCAAAATTAGTTTTTTTTCCATCATGTTTAACACATCGTTAGTGTGGTATTTTTGTACAAACTCAGATGAGAAAAACGCGTCAAACGAATGATGGTTCGTAACCAAAGCGCTAAAGACCACAACCGCCGTGTCAAAAGGACCCTGCAAGTCATTACAGGCTCACCAAGTTAGCAAATAGCAGTCCCTTGGCCATAGGTGAACTAACTGCACATAAGGCAGACCCTGTTGAACCAGGCCAATTGAACCCAAGATTGGGTCAAACCCCATTCATGTTCAAACTAGCAAAAACTTGAAAATAAGAACAGAAAATTAAAAATTCTGTGGATTTAAGAGTACCTATTCATCAGGATTCCCGCAGATGCAGCTTCAGTGAGTTAGTTGTGTTAAGCCACATTATTACAATAATCACGGTCCGATTAGAGATGCATATTAGTTCTAAAAATCCAGTTAGAATATTGAAAGGGAGGGGGGGAGGCACCTCTAAGAGCTAATAATGCGATTAATCATATGACGAAGACTTCACTCCGCCTTTTCTGTTGCTGCATTTTCGCGGGACAAACTGCGACTGCTTTGAATTATTCGGACGTAATTGTTGGCGGGGTATTTAGGGTCCGCTTGCATATAAGCGAGTCCACTCCTTGGCTGTGCCACAATACAAGAGGAGAGAGGGAAAAAAGAGCTTATAAGATGTCTTTAACAGCAATTGAGTTTTAAAAGGGAAGAGTGGTGTGGTGGTGTAAGTGGCTGGTAACTGGGGGGTGAGGTGACTGGCCACATCAGCAGCCACGTGGGAAGGCGGGTTTTTTTGGTTGGTCAAAGGTGGGCCTCCGTTTGACCGAAGGTTTCGTTTGATGCAAAAAAGGGCTTATTGGATGCGCTTGGCATCAAAAACCAGGATGTTTGCGGTTCGAGGCTCCGTTTGGCGCGGCGGTAGTGGCCATGAACGTGGTGTTTACGAGCCGTCGTTCGTGAATGCTTAACCTCATCTAAGAAATTTCATTCACTTTCATGTTGAAAACTAATTTTCTTTTTTAGGTGGCGGTCATAACCATTGTCATGCCAAGCATATACATTCTCTCATGGTGACGTCTTCGTCCAAATTAACAGAAGCAAAAACGCCGCACCAAACGGAGCGGTCTTAGTTGATCTTCAGATCATACTGAGTTGAGCCTGATGACAAGCTGATCAGCGAGACCTTGGTTCTAGCCAAAATTCTACTCAATTTTGGTTGTTCATTGATACGAGCATAAGGGATTAATGCTTGCATTCCATCCAAGCCTGGCTTGGCTTAGGCCCCGTCCGTTTGCATTGTTTTGAAGCGTGGTTTTCATTTTGGTTTTTTGAAAACCAATTTTTGTTGTTCGTTAAGCTCTATTTTAGTCTGTTTTGGTTTTGCTATGAAAACAACCTATTTTCAATTCCTTCTAAAATCCTCGTGCTCCAAAACAGACCTAGCAAGGTCTGTTTTGGCCGGTTTTGAGAATAGAAAAGCTCTTTATTTTGCATATGTATCTCATCCTAGGCCTGGGTTGTAAATAAAATATATTTTTTTATTTTGGTTTTTGTGGACCTGCTGTTGATTATCTACTAGAAGATGATTATGAGCTATTTCAATTGTTAAATAGCAGTGGACCTGTTGTTGGTTCCAATTTTTGATTCCAACAATCGATCAGTTTGTGTTCAATCTTGACCTGTTTGTAAAACACGGATTTAAAAACTATTCTGTAACCGAACGTAAGTTTTTCTTTTAACCCAAAACAAAACTGAAAATCATGCTGCAAACGAACATAAGTTTTCGTTTTGGCGCAAAACGAAAACACATGATTTTTTCATTTTTTTTGAACAAAATGAACCTGAGTCACAAGCTGATTGAAATTTGGGTAACTTGTGATCTCCGACAACTGAATATACAGCCCCTAAACCCTAAGGAAATAGGAAAGTGTGCAGGGCCCCAAAACCGAAAGAAAAACATTGATGAAAGAAATATGGGCAAACCTGTCTCCACAGCTTCTGCTTCGTTTGTCTTCCAATGCTTGGCAATGTTCTCAGAGAGCGGATCATCTGGGTTTGGAGCACTCAAAAGGGCTTGAACACTACAGTAGAATAACCAATTCCCATTGTTCAAAATGTATCATCTTTGAAATATATAATAATAATCTCGTCGATAAACACTGATTATTATAAAATTATCGCAGACCACACGGATAGAAGGCATTTTGCTAGCAAGAAAGAATGTAAATCCATTGATCATGCCGACAAAAAACATAAGAGGGAATCGCCTTTAGAAAAAATAACTAGGCCTTAGTTGATTACAACAACAACAACAACACTCGAGCCTTTAGGCCTTAGTTGATTAAAATGGTAAGAAAGGGTTAAGAAAAAAGATGGGCACCTCAAGAGGACGGTTCGGATCTGCAGGGCGGGACTCCACTTATCCTTCAAAATATCGAGGCATATCCTTCCCAGCTGCAATGCGTGCGTAGAAGTGTTTATTTTGACATGTAAGAATTAACTAGAAACCGTAGCAGCCAATCGAAGAGCACTTGCCTTGTCAATATTTGGATGGTATATTTTTGTAAGAAAGCGGACCTGTTTCAATGATGTATTATATATAAGAACATTTGGATGATCAACATTTATATGGACTTGGATATTTGGAAACTGTAATAATAATTTTGAGGAATAAAAATGAAGCAATATATAAGTTCTTCACATTACTAGCAATATTCAAATGAGCTCGCGAGCAATCGATTTCATGAAAAATAAGTAAAGTGTGTCAGTGTGTGCACGCGTGTTTGTGATTTAGGCATATAGGTAAGGAAAGGAGTGAACTCATGGAAAGTAAAATAGCAGCATAAAATTCACCAAGTATGTAGTTTAATACTGCAGGAAGATAACAACCAATCCTACATAATAAGAGGAAACAGTATGGCTGCATGCCTCCGGTTCGTTCAGCAGCCCTGAATTTCAAAAGGCCAGCTTAAGCTTTTTATAGAAACATGTCCTTTTGCCATCCATCATAAACTGAACTTAATAGATCCTTGAGGAAAACAAGCACAGAAGGAGCAAAAAGAATATAATTTCAAACTCGCTGCAGCAGTATGCTCGGTGCGATATTCCACCAGCTATGGCGACCCGCTCAAAAAGTGATTCTGCGATGCGCTGAATAGTGATCATCAGCCCAACAACACCGAACCATTTTTTGAGTCATTCGGTTTCCGCAACCCTCGCCGGCGTCGCATATGCTGCACATCTATCCTCTGGCGCCTTCTAGTGCATGCCATGGACGAGAGCAACGACAGGCACACATTGAGGCTATTGAAGATGTCTTCGTACAGTATCTTGGCCGACAAGACGATCTTATAGCTTCGATATTAGCCACGTTACTCAAAATCGATGCCCGGGTCGAGTAACTTTGTCAGGTGATTATCCCCAACTCCCAGGGTACTGTGGACAACCCATCCGCCGTGATTAGTACACCGCTGAATTTGTCACCCCATCTGGCGATAGCCGACGTCTCTGCACATGCAAGAACTCCAAACTCATATCCGCTTTCGACTCCGCACCCATCACCCAACCACCATCACAACTACAATAGATATCGTTCCATTGGTTGAAGCGGATTTCTCCATCGAGACCAACGATCATACCCGCCAGCATCCCTCGTCTTCTATCCCATATCCACCGTGCAAACCATAAAACCAAACCCCAATCAACCCCATTCACCACCATCACCAAACATTAACACTTCCCAAACCGCACACCTCGCCTTCCACCATCTCTCCAACTAAGAATACAAGGAATTCCAAAGAAAAGGGCTTTGCTTTCTTTGTAAGGTGTGATTGCCCACTCATGACTGTCCCATGAAAGAGCTATGAGCGACTATCAGGGATAACAACCCAGAAGTCATCTTGGCCGACTTTACAATCATGAAAGTCGAAGATACCAATCCCACCTCTAGCACAGGAGGACAATTGTATCAACTAGATCTCTCAGACATCCGCTAAAGGAAATTATTGGCCCCATACTATGAAATTGAAGGGAAAGCTTCACATCACTCCATCATGATCATGATCTATAGCGAGGCAAGCCACAATTGCTTTCACGAGATTTAGTGGCTCAATTAAGCCTTTAGACCAGCTCATAACTGGGTGTCACGGTTGTTTTAGGAGACGGACACCACAAATCTACCGGCGGAATTTGTCGCAGCCTCCAAACAAAAGTATATTTGAGGATAAATATTTAGGTAAACTAGCCGTGTGGTGTGCAACACCAAAATCTATGATCCACTATGTGGGATTAAAAGCAGAATAAGCACTTGGGTGTCCTGTACTACCTGATGCCATCAAAATTGAGATAAAGGCTTGGTAGATAAACCCTGCGTAAGTTGCCCTAGAGCTTGAAGTTCATTGAATTAAGGCAAATAGAAGAGTCAAAATGGAAAGTAATATGAGAATTTGGGATACAACAAAGGTGCATAGTGGTACTAATAAATTAATTATTTTATGCTAATTAACGTACATGTCAAAACGACAACCTAAAATGTGACGACGTACAACGTTCTTATGTAGTACGGCCTTAATGCGTATGTGACTACGTTAGATTAATTACAAGTTTAATGGTCGCGATCCCGCGAGGGAGAGCTAACTCCAAAACCCATCCTCAGTGGATTGCAGGATGAAACTCGCCTGCATGAAGCCGGAATCGCTAGTAATCGCCAGTCAGCCATACAACGGTGAATTTGTTCCCGGGCCTTGTACACACCACCCGTCACACTATGGGAGCTGACCATACCCAAAGTCGTTACCTTAACCGCGAGGAGGGGGATGCCGAAGGCAGGGCTAGTGACTGGAGTGAAGTCGTATAATTTGGGGTTCAAAGAGAGGGGGCTGGATGGAATAAAAGGGGACAAATTAATAACCGACTAAAGGTAAGCAATTGGCAAATGATAAGAATGAACCGGACAATCCAGGTATGACTCACGCACGTGATACGCCTACATGCCTCAGAACCGTGAAGTCGGGTCACGAAAAACAAAGGAAAAGGGCGAGAACTCCTCATTTCCTTCACGCTCACGGAATTCTTCCTCTCCATGCAAACGACTATCGATTCACGCCAAGGCTCGTTGGAGGCCCAAATCAATTTCGATTTCTACAAATTTTCTTTCTATCGCAAGGTAATCCCTCCCTCTCAATTCCTTTTCAGTTTCATGTGGATTCGTAACTCCAATCTAGGGACGAAAAACCCTAATTTGGATTTTTTGGATGTTTTCATCTCTTTTTCAGGTAAGGTTAGATTAAGTTCATGAAATATATTTTGATTTTAATACACCATCCCTTTCGCAAGTCCATTCAAAAATAGAAAACCCCAATGGTATAATGACAGATTTTTCTTATATTATTTAGTCTGAAGGATGGTGAAGGGCTGGTATGCCTCACATATGTGTTTTCACACAAAAAGTGGTGATCTTGTTGAAGGGCAGCCAACGTATAGTTTGATAAGGGCTGATTTTGCAGAATTAGGTCAATCAAAACCTACATAGAGACGGTAGGCAGCCGATTTGCGTCTTAATTTGAAGGCGTCAAACTAATTTAGTGGCATCAATCAGCTTAGGTTAAATATGAGAACAAAGGGGTATGACCAGTGCAATTAGGAAGAAGCTTAAACGTATTTCTTTGCATCCGATAAATGGTAGCGGGTTGATTTTAGGGCAACTGTTGTATTGATAAAGGAAAATGTGGAGGCAACATTTGTAACATGAGAAGGAATGTCGTAAATGCCTCGACATGCGCACATCAGTATGTAGGTGTTGTATATCTACCCTCCAACGGATAATTAGGGATTTTAAAACTCGCATAAATGTAAACAACACGTAAGAGGAAAGAAATTGAGAAAACTGATATATGATGTTTTAAATTATGATACGCAATAAATTGTGTGGGACACAGGTATCCAAAAGAGGCGGGAGGAGTAATGAATTAAAAAGAGATAAAAGCAAATGAAAAGACCGGGGTGAACTCTTACTCGCTTATTTTCAGCTACTTGCTTTCTATATGAATTGTGTCATTGCAAGTTTGCTACTATGATTGTTAAATTCACTATATGATTAATAAAATCGCTATAAAAAGTAATTTGTCAAATTTATAACCAAGATTCTTGATGAATCAATGCTCAAATGATTAAGCAGAAGAAAAAGATGACTAATCCCCTAATGGTGAAGATGAATACATAGAAGAAAAAATAATAATATGAATGATGCATCGCTGCAATGAGCTATGTTAAGGGTGAACCCAATTAAATTAGTAGAGATGTGGTGTGGATGTCCTTCCATCATGAAAGAAAAAAAAAAGTAGGCCTGCCAAATGAAAAATGCACAGAACAAATACATGAAAGCGCGTTACATAAATACATGAATAAATAAAATGTCTTACGATTGCGCATGCCGACGAGACGCGCGCACGCCGACGAGACGTCATGACGAGTCTATACGCGGAGGAAGACGATGATGAACCAATCCGGAGGAGAAGAGACCGAAGACGCGCCTATGACATGATTATCTTATTTGTATTGTGTTATGTTGTATGCTTGACCATTGGCACCCTAACTTTTGTTATCCACGCCCTACACCTATAAGGGGTTGTGTTGTACTCTTTTTGAGGATCATTGGATGAAAGTATTTTAGGGTTGCTCCTTAGAGTTCTCCTCTCAATCTCTTGCTCCTCTTTCTCTCCTCGCCTCCGCCGGCCCTTCAACTCGCCGGATTCCTACCCCGGGAATGTATCAAAATGTCAATATATAACATTGCCCCGTAAATAAAGTAAAAGCGACGAATTGTCCATGATGTAAATAAAATACATGATACAAAAGAATAAGTAAAAGAGTGTTAAATAAGCACAGTAATGTATATACAAAAGAAGATGCAAAAAATGAAATAAAAGGCTAATTATGAAATGAAAGTCAACAAAAACTTAGAATTATAAAATATTTATAACTAATCCATTTATCCATCATAGATAGTCAAGGAAAAGAAAGAATTTTCTTAGTCCATTGACTAATTAGAAAATGAAACTAAAACAAGTCAAGAAAGAGGTTGTTCCCGTCAGTAGTAGCCAAGCAAATCCTACACGACAGGAGAAGTATAGGCTATTGATCGAGGTGTCTGCAAACAGTGTGGAAGGTACCGGATACGCACATGACGCGATGCAAAGACCCCGACTGTCGCATGCGGAGTTTCAATTCTTCTTCATGAAGAATATGTCTAGTGTAGTTTGTATATGATGAATATGTGCATGTATACATAGTGTCGTGATATAGTAGTTAATTGTTATATATATGGCACTGTTTTTGATAAGCCTTCTTTTCTATGTAAAAATGTAGTGCTATATTTTATATCAAATATAATGAAAAGTGATGCGGGACGACGCGTAGGGTTTGCGCATCTGTCGGCTTTTTTCTAGGAAATCCTAAATGTGTGCAATGAAATATGAATTTTGCAAACAATTTGAGCGGGTGTTGCGCTGGTTTATGAATTTAAGCAACGTTTTTTTTATAAAGCACAAACAAAACTATTTTTGTTTAAAATGATTTTCTTAAAATAATGGTTCGATTTTTAATCCGGGAACGAAATTCGCAACTTTCGTTCTGTTCCCCCTTGTCGTAGCAAAACAAAAATCGTGAACTCCAAATATGTTTCTGTTTGGAGTTTTCGACGTAGCGTTCGCTGACAAAACTCGGGCGAAAAACCCAGCAATGAGTCTAGTAACTCTAGTTAACCTAAGAGAAAATATAGACACTCACAAAGGAAGAGATAGAGACAAGTTACCCACGGAACGAGACGTCTTTCCGCATCCGAAGTTGATGGCGATCACGTGAGGAACTCCTAGTCACCTTTGATCTTCCGCTCCGAGGTCGACCGCTATCGCACATGGCACCAAGGAATTAAAGCGCTCTCTCACACGAGGTGGTTCCACGGAATCACTCAACAAAGCAAGTAAGCCACAAACTAACACCGTAAAATTCACTCGCACTTCGAAATCGAAGTGGTTCCACGAGATCTCAAATACTCGTGGTGGCTCCACGAAATCTCACACACTAAGATGTATTTTAATCTCTTTACTGTTCGCGGATTCCACAAAGCCGAACAGCACATTCACATTCTCACCTTAATGGAAGCAGCAACAGTCACACCTTCCATTAATTCATTACAACTAAACTAATAGAGTACTATTTAATTTACTGTTCTTCTCTTCCACAGAAGGCAACAACAAGCAAACGCTAAAACTTAACAGAAGCTTCAATGGGAATCACACCAACTGCAAACCAAAATCACTCCGACAGGACTGAAACTGGATGCAAGTTCAGGCTCAAAAATACTCATGAACTGCAATCGGAAATCATTAGCATCACCATTTATTAACGAGAAAAAAAACTAAAACAACAAAATTTCAACTCAACATGTTCATCAATCCTAACTCCTACAACTCTCACACGCCTAACACCTACAATGCTCACACACAGCTTTTAATCACGCCTAATTTTTAACAGGAAGCACACAACAACCTCACAGGTACAGGACATCACACTCTTCATCGTCTTCATCGACAGGACTTGCACAACAGCAATCAATTTCAACATTCAACAACTAAGGTAAGCTACAACAAGCTAATCAATCTTCTTAATGGAAGGCAGCACACAATAATTTCATTACAATATTTCAGCATTCACCCTAACTCTAACACACGGCAGGAACTAACCCTAAAGTCATTCATCAACACATCACACAAAGCAATCACAGCAATCTTCAAGTTCAATATTCATCAATCACCGATTTCAACACCAAAAAAAATACATACATATCCCCCTTTTTATAGGGTTTCAAAAAAACAGAAACAAATAACCTCGCGTTGAAGGAACGACCATGGCAGAGTTCGGGGTGGAATCAGTTGGGTAGCACGTTTACTGAAATGGCGGATGTGGGGGAGGCGTGCGATTCCAGCGTCGTGGGCGGCGGACGTGGCAGAGGAATCAACGGGAAGTGTGTGCAGATCCGGTAGTTGCAGTCAAGGGGCTGAAACCCTATTCTGCGAACTATACCAAACTCGGGAAGGTGAACCTGGATCGCTCCTTTAATGCCAGGCTGGACTTGCTGAACTTATTAAACCACCGGGTATTTAATATCGTGGCTTGCTGGATCTGTTAACCCATCAAACTAGACTTTTACAAAATACATTTATATATATATATATATCCAAAATCCAAACACACAAAAAATTCAACATTGTAAAAAACTAAAAAATGCAACATGACACACATAAAAATGCAACATGACAAACATAAAAATGCAACATGACACAAAAAAATGCAACATGACACAAAAAAATCCGATCGGGTGCGGCATCAGACACTCTTGCGACGACTGGATCTAGGTTGGTCTCCACCAAAAAGGTTTTCTTATGTCCTGCATTTTTCTTTTTGTACTTTGTCATGAAATGAATAATGATGTGTACACTAAATGTTATTAATTGGCGCTCTGATGATAAAATGATAATGAACAAGTTAAATTGTGGTGGTAGTCAGAGTAAAGGAGACATTACAAAGTTCTCTAAGGGGTGCAGACTAAGGAGCCAAGATCTATTACAGTCTTTCCCGCTCTTGACTGAAATGATTAATGACATTCTTAAGGCAGGCAGCCCTAGGAGAGCGTGAGCCTTCGTCTTCAACACATAATAATTAGATGAGACTATAATTAGCTTTGATGGCCAGAAGGGCGCAAATGAAGGTGCTCGGAAGTCCCTTGCCTTGAAGACTCGGTTTTTACTTTTCCTTGAGAGAGGCATTAGAGCGAGGGAAAAGCGCTATGCAACTCAAGATCTCTCCCCACAGTAGATTCACTAGATCGGAAGAGTACGTTCTAAGATCGTCAATTTTCATAGTCTAACATAGAAAAGTCCCTCCGTACCGTTCCGTTCTTTCTTCTGATTCGTTCAAAGCCTTAGGACTCAAATTCTATAAAGCGTTTAGCACATGCAAATCGAATGGGATTGGGCCATGAGGCGCTCTTTGCTTTAATATGGAACCAACTTTCTCTTTTGAGTTCTTTATCAATCTTGATTTTTTTCAAAAAGGCCGACTTATGCTAGAATAGAATAACAGATTATATACTTGTAACAGATGCTGATTGATCCATTTCCGATAGTTCTCATTATGTTGTGCTCAGCTAAAGACTTGAGTCGAGTCGAATAGCATGATGAAGGAGAAAGTGGTCAATGTGGTTATCTGGGATAAAAGTTGGGAGTTAAGAGATGCAAACTAATAATACGAAAGATAGGAGACAGCAAGAGTTTTTTTAATCCCATTTATCAAATGAAGGATCAATTGTGAGGGGTGGAGGCTTATTGTTAGAGTTATAACCAAATAAACGATGACATTGAGAGCAAATGCATATACTCGAGACCAAGAAAGATAGTTTGAATCATCAAGGAGAATTGATGTACTGATAGTGGGTGATTTTCACTTGTACAATGGGAGGGAAAAGTTGTTTGCCAGTAATATTTGATATAGATGGAGCAAAAAAAGAGAACATAAAAGTCGCAGCGAAAGTGGAGAGAATTTAAGAGCCCGAGACCAATAGACATCGAGCTAAAGAACTGTGCAATTGCGCTGCATAGAATAGAAGTAGGGGCAACAAGACAAATCCTGAGGCTACAATTTCAGAACGAGCACTACTAAGAAGAGAGCTCAAGAAGTAGTGTCGATGAGAGAGGTTGTTGAGAAGACAATCTACAAAGCGGTGTCGAGCAGAGAATGTGATGTAGGGTAGGCTATGGAGTGCACCACCTAGACTCTATATGCAATACAACAATTGGTTCACGCGACGAATTATTAGAGCAACGGAAAAATAATAACGCCACAAACAAATAACTACAACAAGAATTAATTTTAATATTGGGCAAATTCCTTAGTTGGCTTTTCTCCGCTCGGAGGGCGAAAAGCGAAGCGCGCGGCAAAGAGATCCACCTGCAGGTTAATAATCAATCGATACCAAAATGCCCCAAACAAGCTCCAAGCAAATATGAGATTATCCAATATTAATATCAAGAAAATAGTACAACCCAATCACAAAATAACTCAAGACTAGGGGCTGATTTCGGGCAATGGAAGTGGAAGGTTCCGGTGGCGTAGATCGGGTGCCGGGTGGTGGAACCGGAGGTGGAGATGACGGAAGGGGCTGTTTTTGGTGGTGGATGAAGGGATCGGGACGGAAAACGGATGGATCCGGATGAATGCACGCGGATCCGGAGTCGGGTGGGCGGATCCGGTAATAGATGGCCGGATCCGGTTTAGGGAGAGTGGATCCACGAATTTAGGGTAGGGGAAGGGGTTTGGCGGGCTGGTAGGGGGCGGAAAGGGGGCTGGATGGCTGGCCGGAGTGAGGCGGAGGCGGGAGATGAGTCGACCGGCCCGATCTGGGCGGGAATAGACCGGCGGCTGGCTGGTTCCAGGCGGAGAACCGGTGGGGGGGGGGGGGTTGGGGGTTGGATAGGGAAGAGGAGGAGGGGTTTCGGGCGGCCGAACCTGGGCGGAAACAGGAGGGCCGGCGGGTTGTGGTAGGGGGGAAGGAAGTGAGGGAGAGGAGGAGGGAGACTTACCCCAAGGCGTCGGCACCACGGCGTCCAGGGAAGACCACCGGAAGTAGGGAAGATGAACTCTCCAACTTCAGCAATGAAAAAACCCTAAACCAGCCACTAGTCCTATTTATAAGAAAAACAAGCATTAGGGCATCCCATCAAACGGCTATGATTGGCCGGTGGGTTCGCCCTTAAATAAACTAACACATGTCCAAAAAAATACATAAATATATGATTCAGATTCGCGGCGACGTGCCGGACGCAACCGCGGGGTCGGATCGGCGATCCGATCACGTCTTCCGGCGGGAATAAATGAACGTGGGTCCCGCCCCATCATGTGCACGATCCGATGGACTCCCATCAACTCCCCCCGACTGAAAGGCATTCATCTCCGAGGAATGGAGACGATCGTACTGGAGTCGAAGTCCGGGGGCAAGTCGATCAAGCTCTGCCGGTAGTATCCAAGCGTCGTCAGCGTCTGTACGACCCCGCCAATGAACCAAGTAGCGAAGGCGCGGCCCGTCCGTGGTGGGAACAATCTGGTGGGATCTGATCTCCGTGATGCTCTCGTCTCTCATGGTGGGATCCGGTGCGAGTGATGATGCCGGCTGTGGTACCAAAGGCGACGAACTCCCAGGGGAAAGGGTGTCAGTAGTGGGTGGGCTGTGGTGGCAAACTGGTGTGGGTGGGGCGGTGGGGAAGGAAGGCAAGGGGGAAGAAGGTGGCGCACCTCCACTGCTCGGGTCCCCATAGTCATGAGGCTCGTAATAGGGTGTCAGATCCTCGATATTAAAAACTGGATGAATCCCCATAGTTGCCGGGATATCTAGCCTGTAGGCGTTTGTCCCGATCCGACTAATAACTGAGAAAGGACCCATTCGCCTGGCGCTTAGCTTCTTGGCAGACCCCGAAGAGAGCCTCTCCGGGCGGACTCGTACCATCACCCGTTCGTCAATATTAAAAATACGCTCTCGTCTTCGTTGATCTGCGTGGGTTTTATAATTTTCATTGCTCATATTAATACGTCGGCGAACCGACTCATGCAACTCATGCAGATGCTGTGCAAATGATTCGGCAGACTCACTAGGACGAGACTCTAACGGGCTCGGAATAAGGTCAAGGGGTTTCCTGGGGTCGTAACCTGACACTATATGAAATGGACTCAACCCAGTAGTCCTATTGACGGAGCTATTATATGCAAACTCGGCGACCGGTAGGTCTAAGTCCCAACTACTCACTCGCTCTCCCACCAGACACCTCAACAAGTTCCCTAAACTCCTATTTACTATCTCTGTCTGGCCATCCGTCTGTGGGTGGTAGGCAGTCGAGAACTTAAGGGTGGTGCCAGTCTTGAGCCACAGGGTCTTCCAGAAGTAGCTCATAAATCTCACGTCGCGGTCCGATACGATGGATTTGGGAAGGCCGTGTAATCGGAAAACGTCCCTCATGAAAATGGATGCAACGTGGGTCGCGTCCGCCGTCTTGCGGCATGCAATAAAATGAGCCATCTTCGAAAAGCGATCAACCACCACGAAGATGGAATCGTGCTTCCGAAGAGTGCGGGGAAGTCCAAGAACGAAGTCCATGCTAAGGTCCTCCCAAGGTCGACGTGGGACCGGTAAAGGAGTATATAGGCCCGCATTCTGCTTCGTGCCCTTGGCCGTCTGGCAGGTGCGGCAGTGGCGGACGACCCTAGTCACATCCTTCCTAAGCGTGGGCCAGTAGAGACGGTCCTCCACAATGGCTATAGTCTTATCGCGCCCAAAATGTCCGGCGGCTCCGCCCGCATGCAACTCCCAAATCAGAAAATCACGATACGATGTCCGGGGAATGCATAGGCGGGATCCATGGTATAGATATCCCTCGAAGATCTGATATCCCTCAACGGGGTTTGGGGGATCTCGGGATAGGGCGGTGTAAACCTCACCAAAATCAGGGCACGTCGGATACTCTAAGATCACGCGCTCAAGACCGTCGACACGGGCGGTCATCGTCTGAAGCAAAGAGACACGACGACTCAGGGCGTCCGCAGGCTTGTTCTCAACACCAGCTCGGTGTTTGAGAACGTAGTGGAAGTCCTGCAGGTACTCGACCCACTTGGCATGGCGATGCCCCAGCTTGCGTTGAGAATCCAAGTAGCGTAATGCCTGGTGGTCGGAGTAAAGCACGAACTCCCGGGGGAGGAGGTAGTGCCTCCAGTAGCGTAAGGACTGGACAACCGCATAAAACTCTCGATCGTAGTTCGAATACTTCTGTTTCGCCTCGTTTAACTTCTCACTAAAGTAGGAGACCGGGTGTCCCTCTTGGCTCAATACGCCACCGATACCAACTCCAGATGCGTCGCAAGCGACCTCAAAGGCACGGCCAAAATCAGGAAGCCTCAGGACTGGGGCCGTCGTCAGCTTCGCCTTTATCTCCTCGAAGGCTCTAGTGGCAGCGGGGGTCTACTGAAACTCTCCCTTCTTGAGGCAGCTCGTGAAGGGGGCCATGATCGTGCTGAACCTCGGGACAAACCTCCTGTAGAAGGTGGCAAGCCCGTGAAAGCTGCGAGCCTCGTGGATAGTCGTAGGCACCGGCCAGTCTCGAATACATTGGACTTTTTCGGGGTCAACAGATACGCCAGTCGAAGATATAATGAATCCAAGGAAGTGGACGGACTCAGAGAGAAAAGCGCATTTCTTCAAATTCACATACAATTTCTCCCGGCGCAGGGTGCCGAAGAGAAGCCTCAAATGGTCGAGGTGGGCGGCCTGTGTCTGGCTGTAGACCAATATGTCATCAAAGTATACAACAAGAAACTTGCCCATGTAGGGCCGCAACACCTGCGTCATGACTCTCATAAAAGTACTAGGGGCGTTTGAAAGCCCGAATGGCATGACTAGCCACTCATAGAGTCCATCCTTAGTCTTGAAGGCGGTCTTCCATTCGTCCCCTTCACGCACTCTGATCTGGTGGTACCCACTACGCAGATCGATCTTGGTAAAGATCTGGGCACCGGACATAGTGTCCAATAGATCATCTAATCGAGGAATCGGAAAGCGGTACTTGACCGTGATCTTGTTTATGGCGCGGCTATCGACGCACATACGCCAACTGCCGTCCTTCTTAGGGGTAAGAAGGGCGGGAACAGCACACGGGCTCATACTCTCACGAATAAACTGCTTCCGTAGAAGCTCGTCGACCTGCCGTTTGAGCTCAGCGTGCTCATCTGGATGCATACGATAGTGGGGCAGGTTCGGGAGGGAAGCTCCCGGGATCAGATCTATAGCGTGCTGGATATCTCGCTGCGGGGGTAGCTCATCGGGGAGTTCGTCGGGCATAATGTCCGCGAACTCATTCAAAAGGGGACGTACCGCTCGTGGGTGGTCAACAGAGGGGCCCTCCGATACCTGAGTGGCGGCGACAACATACATAACATCTGCCTCGATACTGTCGCGGAGAAACTCGCCACGTCTCAGAATGTGCAATGGCCTCGAAGCACCCGTACTCACGGAAGGCTCAACCACACCCTTCGATCTCTCCCTGGGCTGGGTGGGTGTCAAGGTAATCTTCCGCCCCTTGTCATAGAAGACACACGTGTTCGAGCGGCCGAAACACATGACGTCACGATCAAACAACCAGGGGCGTCCAAGCAGCACATGCGCGACGTCCATGGGAATGACGTCACACCATACCCGATCCTGGAAGGATGCGATGCTGATCGGTACTAAGCAACGCTGGGTCACCTGAATCGCGGTTTTGTCGACCCAGACGACGCGATAGGGGTGGGGGTGAGGCTCTGCCTTCACCTGCATACGATCAAGCCCCTTCTGGGCTATGATGTTCACGCAACTCCCATTATCGATGGCTAATTTGCAGGGCCCGCCTGCACTAGGGAAATAGGTGTAGAAGATGGTAGCGCGGCGCCAGTCCTCATCTGCACGTGGGGTGTGTAGGAGGCGCCTAATCACTCCCACCTCTAAGGACCTCTCGGCGTCGCTCTCCCAACCTTCTTCAACAGTGGCTCTAATTTCTTCTGCGCCCTCAGCATCCTCCTCTAGGTCGTGCTCCTCATCCTCAACCAACAGAGTCCGCGTAGGGCAGTGGGCCGCTACGTGTCCTCTGCCCAAGCACCTAAAACACTGAATACCCCCAGGCCTCTGGCCCTCAGTAGCAATAGCCTTCCCCTTCATGTCAGGAGTGACTCGAGGGGGTGGGGCGGCTGTAGCAGTCTGGGTCGGAGCGGGCTTCCTGAATGTCGACGAATCCGTCCGAGAAGGAAACTGCTTCGTACTAGAGGTGCGAAGGTATTGCTCATATTCCAGAGCGAGCTGGAATATCTGGTCTACCGTCTCTAAGCGATGGGGAATCAACTCCCTCCGGAGGTCCGAACGGAGGCCTGCCTTGAATCGAGAGGCAGTGGCGATGGGTTCCTCTGAAATATCGCTCCTAACCACTAACTCGTCGAATTGGGCCATATACTCGGCCACCGTGAGCGTTCCCTGGCGCAAGTTTTGTAATTGCTCGAATAGCTGATCCCGGTAGGACGCAGGGAGGTACTTCTCGCTCAGTCTCTGCTTCATCTCTCCCCATCTGGTGATAGGGTAGTAGCCGTCACGCTCTAAGGATCTCTCAACACTAATCCAATATACCTTGGCCTGCCCGACTAGCTTCATCTTGGCAAACCGGACACAACGTTCATCACTCATGTCGTACCAGTCAAAATAGTGGTCCATGTCAAGGAGCCAATCACTAAAGGCCTTCGGGTCCAAGCGGCCATCGAACGTCGGGGCATCGAGGCGAATCCGACGGGTGATGTCAAAGGCGCGGTCGCCTCTCCGCGGGTCAGGATAATCATCAGGATCATCGTCACGGTCATAATCGTGTCGAGCGGGCGGGGGTCCGCGCTCACGTCGACCTGGCGGGTAATACTCGTCACGGCGCTGGTCGTGGCGACCGAACGGGGACACGCGGTTCCTAGGGCCAGGCTGTCGTGGCATACGGTAATCCTCCCACGGGGGTGGGGGTCGGCCACGAGGTGGCTCTGGGTTCCGCCATGCTGGCGGGGTGGGGGCTCTCACGGGGTCTGCACGGTGGTAGCGGTCCGCAGGCGGCGGATCATCTCTGACCCGCTGCCCACGACGGGGAGAGTCGCCCGGGTCACCCGCCTCATGGTCGTGTAGGGAGGGAGTACCTCTCGCGCGCTCTATCAGATCTAGGCGACGAGTCACCGCGGCGATATCGTGACGCACATTCTCGAACTGGGTACCCATTGCGTCAAAACGCTCTAGAATAAGGCGTTGAAAGTCTGTGGTAGCGGTGCTCGAATTCGAGCCCGCTGCCCGGTCATTTGTGACGGGTGGATCTACCATGCTTCTAAATGTCCTACCACTACGGAGCATGCAAATGGCCCGACCTGGGCTCTGATACCAACTGATGTAGGGTAGGCTATGGAGTGCACCACCTAGACTCTATATGCAACACAACAATTGGTTCACGCGACGAATTATTAGAGCAACGGAAAAATAATAACGCCACAAGCAAATAACTACAACAAGAATTAATTTTAATATTGGGCAAATTCCTTAGTTGGCTTTCCTCCGCTCGGAGGGCCAAAAGCGAAGCGCGCGGCAAAGAGATCCACCTGCAGGTTAATAATCAATCGATACCAAAATGCCCCAAACAAGCTCCAAGCAAATATGAGATTATCCAATATTAATATCAAGAAAATAGTACAACCCAATCACAAAATAACTCAAGACTAGGGGCTGATTTCGGGCAATGGTAGTGGAAGGTTCCGGTGGCGTAGATCGGGTGTCGGGTGGTGGAACCGGAGGTGGAGATGACGGAAGGGGCTGTTTTTGGTGGTGGATGAAGGGATCGGGACGGAAAACGGATGGATCCGGATGAATGCACGCGGATCCGGAGTCGGGTGGGCGGATCCGGTAATAGATGGCCGGATCCGGTTTAGGGAGAGTGGATCCACGAATTTAGGGTAGGGGAAGGGGTTTGGCGGGCTGGTAGGGGGCGGAAAGGGGGCTGGATGGCTGGCCGGAGTGAGGCGGAGGCGGGAGATGAGTCGACTGCCCCGATCTGGACGGGAATAGACCGGCGGCTGGCTGGTTCCAGGCGGAGAACCGGTGGGGGGGGGGGGGCTGGCGGGTTGGATAGGGAAGAGGAGGAGGGGTTTCGGGCGGCCGAACCTGGGCGGAAACAGGAGGGCCGGAGGGTTGTGGTAGGGGGGGAAGGAAGTGAGGAGGAGAGTTACCCCAAGGCGTCGGCACCAAGGGTCCACGGCGTCGGCACCGCGGGAAGACCACCGGAAGTAGGGAAGATGAACTCTCCAACTTCAGCAATGAAAAAACCCTAAACCAGCCACTAGTCCTATTTATAAGAAAAACAAGCATTAGGGCATCCCATCAAACGGCTATGATTGGCCGGTGGGTTCACCCTTAAATAAACTAACACATGTCCAAAAAAATACATAAATATATGATTCAGATTCGCGGCGACGTGCCGGACGCAACCGCGGGGTCGGATCGGCGATCCGATCACGTCTTCCGGCGGGGATAAATGAACGTGGGTCCCGCCCCATCATGTGCACGATCCGATGGACTCCCATCAGAATGTCTATGTCGAGACAGAGGGATATCGATGCCGCAGTAGGATTTGTCGAGATTGTCGAAGAAACCACAGTGATGTTGACACAAGAAACAAGCAATGTCAACAAAGAAGACCGCCGATGATGATTCGAGAGAGAATACGACATGCTCACGCGACCTTCAAGTGAGCAGGGACTGGCAGCTAGCTCTGCTACTGTGTGTTAACTTATTTCATTCTATTGAAAAAAGTAGGTTGCAAAAATTGAGATTTTATAAAGGCAAGGAAATAAAATAATAATTGCAAAGAAATCTCCAAACAAAACTATAGTTACAGAAATACCTTAAATACACCAACATTGCAACCTAAAACTATATATTGTAGGTGCATACAATACTGAAAATTGAAAGGAGCAACTATTTGAAATTAAATTAAATAATGGGAAATCGTCTTTCAGTAGCAGTGTCAAACCTTCGGAGCAGTCATTGGATAATCTTCTGAAAGAAACAGCTCCAGCTTAAAAACTCCACCTAATTGAAAGGAAAAAAGAAAAATTGCATTAGAGTTAGTTAGAAGTTAACTCAAGCAAATTTAAATTGTTTAATTGGTGGATAATGAACAATTATTTGAGAAGATAAATGCCACTCAAGTAGCCAGCATAAACATCATCGTTATCAGCAACCTTATACAAAATATGTTCGACAGAATTATTTGAGAGGATAAATTCATTCTTTCTTACTTTTGCATGAGGTGTTAACGAAAGGACACGTGGAACTTTTTGCATAAATTTTAGGCATGTTAAGATTAGTCTGATATTTGCTTAACATTCCCAAACTTTATAGAAAAATCAACTTTTGAACTCTGAGAACTACAAGAATTTTGGCATGCACGAGGAAAAATTTAATCTAATAACAAACAGTAGAAAAATTCATTGAGCTGATATAACTGAAGCTTTTATGAGGAATCTGTTACGGTCAACGTTCTTATAAAATTATTTTATGGTATCGAGTTGTATGATGTTCTCCTTATTATATATTATTAGAGTATGTGTTGGGTTAATTACGTTAATGCCCTTGTATGTTTCAATTTAAGGGACCCTTGGGATTTTGTTTAGAGGATGAATGAAAAGTCTAGTTTTCTTGTCCTCTTATTGTGAGATATTGGTAGCTCTCTCCTCTAACGAGCAAGCCCCGCATAGGCAGTCGCGGTTCCGGCTCTACGGTATCCTCCACCATTGTCATCTTCTTCGACTCCAGCCACCACTCTGACAAGTTATCGATTTTATAGAAGTAGGCCTATAACAACTTTGGTATCAGAGTCACCCGGTCCTCTTCCGCCGATGTCAACGCACACCAACACCGCCCTCGTCTTCTTCATAGTCAATGCCTTCCTCTCAATCGACCTCACCAGTAAACACCATGGTTCGAGCCCACAGTCGGAAACCTCGCTCGTACAGTGGAGGTAACTGCGATTCCAACCCTCATCGTGGTCGGGCCGATCGACGCTATCATTGTTCGTGCGCCTCACACAAAGCTTCCCAGTAAGTCGCGCCACAGCCTGCGCCAGCTTATATCCATCAATCGGCGCCTCACAGATCCCAGCTCCCTCCGATCGACTCCTTCAGTGCCATCAACATCAGAAACCGCAAGCAAAACCGCAGCCGCTACATCCTCTGCGTGTGCATCTTCTTTCAGCAAACAAAACCAGTTGACGGCACCATATAGGCCGCTCACCAAGGCCTGACGCCGATTTCTGTTGTCGGTCACCTTCGCACGTCCAGACGCACCTTCTCCGGAGCTGACGTTCTACTCCAACACAACTTTCTCCCAACATATTTCCTTCTCAAGCCCTATGTATGCCTGCCTTCTCAAGCCGCCCGCCATTTTCCGATGATTCCTCGCACAGTCTGTCAGACGCCTGTTTCCATCCAATCCCTTGAGCCCCTCCCCACAACCACCACTTTATTTTATTTTAAGGCCCTTTCTCGAGCCCACCAAACTCCTTGTCACATCTTTATTTATTTATTTTATTTTCCTATATTTGGTTGCCTGCTCATAGCAAGCCCAGCTCACCATCTTATTTTGCCCGTCTCACGACACTATTTTGGACTTCTTTTATTCGGGTGCCTCCAAGGCAAGGGAGAGCGAAGGCTTGGAGCATATATATTTCTGTCACCATTGAGTGATGACGCAACTCTTGCGGCAACTCCCAAACAGCCTCATCAGAGGAATCCAGTCGTCCAGTCACCCGTTCCTTCTCGCGTGCTATTTTAAGCCACACTATGGGCAACACAAGATTTCGTGATTGCATTCCAAGGATTCATGATGTCCATAGAGGCCCACCTTCGGGAAGCCGAGTCATCGGAATGACCTGGCCGCCATCACAATCAAGCTTAATGAGCTGACCGTTGCCTTTCCCGTTGTCACTACCCCACCTACGAATCAGGCCAACAACAGCTAGGCACCACTGCCGCCGCCGCTAATCCACCACGAGCAACTGGCCTCCATCTGCCCAGAAGTGTCTATGTCGCCGCGTTACACCAGGTTAGACTTCCTCGCCTACGACAACAAAACTATTCCATTGGCCTGGCTCACCACGTGCGAGAAATTTTTGGTCCAACCATTTAAATTCCAATCTCCTCTTCAAATATACATTTTAAAGAGATAACTTGTGTGGATGTGTCTAATGACTCAAGTTATAGAGTTATAAAATGATTAAAACTATAACACGTAGAACTGATTAGAATTGGACTGAACCGCATAGAACCAGACCGAACCGTTAGTGTAAGGTTTGGTTTTGGTTCTTGTTGAATCAGAACCAGAACCATTGATACGACGGTTCCAAAAAAAATGTTAGGACCATAACTGGAACTGAAACTTATCAAACCAAATAAAGTTTTTGTTATAATTTGAAGAATCGTTACCTTAGCGGTTTGGTTTACGGTCTTAATAGAACCGTAACCAAATCGGAACCGTAACAGCTCTAACTGCTAACATGTTGTTATGACTATGACCCCATTTGTTTTAACGTTTTGGCGAGTTACGTTTGATTAAAATGCGCCGGAATGTTTTTTTTCATTTGTTTTACGCCTTCTATTCGAACCGCGCCTAAACCCTGCGACGTTAAAAATTTCGCATGCCGAAACCCGCAGGGCTGCCTCCAGTTCATCGTGTTTTAGGGCTTTCTTCTCACAGCCATCGCGATATCTCCAGCGGCATCCGGCGGCGAACGACGAACGGCTCCGACACAAGGCTTCTTCTCCGACAGCATCCAACGCTTCTTCTCCGACGGCGAAGGGCTGCTCTTCTCCGGCACAGGTCTGTTCTTCTCCGGCTCAGGGATCTCCTTCTCTGACAGCACAGTTCTGATTCGGCGCAGGTTCGCTTCTCCGGCTCAGATAATCTTCTCCTTCTTGCATTTCCTATGTTGCCAAACATCTCACCTCTTCCCTCTCCCCCTCCCCCTAGTTTTGTGCAGAACTCCATATCTCATTTTCCCGGTTACTGTTGTGTCGGCCTTTTCCTTCGTACAGAACTATAGATCCGACTGTTGGGCCTGTAATCTGCAGCACTCAACACCGGCAGGTATACCCTCCCCGCCCCCACCCCCCCCCCCCCATTTTTTTCTGATTTTGATGGATTGTGTGTGTTGATTTGCACAACAATGTGTGTGTTTGTTTATGTGCAATGTGCTATGTAATAATGGATTTGTAATGTGTGTGTGCTTTGGGTGTAATGTGTGTTTGTTTGTGTAATGTGTTTATTTGTACAACACATACAAACACAAACACACATTACACAGCCCTCGTCCAACAATGATGAACACATACATTACTGCAATGTGATCATGTGCAATGTGCTGTTATTTCCCTCGTTGTTGGTACCACCCTTTTCTGATTTTGATGGATTGTGTGTGTTTGTTTCCAACAAGGATGTGTAATAATGTGCATGCAATGTGTGTGTGCGTGTTGTGTATGTGTTGTGTATGTGTAATGTGTGTGTGTGTCTGATATTGTTGTGTGTTGTGTGTTGAGTGTAATGTTGTGTGTGAGTGTTGTGAATGTGCAATGTGAGTGTTGTGTGCGAGTGCTGTGTTGAGTGTGTGTCGTGTAATGTGTGATTGTATGAGTGTGTGCCATGTAATGTATGAGTGTGTGAGTGTGTGTGTATATGCAATGTGTGTATGTTGTGTATGTGCTGTGAGTGTGTAATTAGTCATTTGTTTGAAATTTGTTTACATTAGGTGAAATAAAGGACAATTTTTACTGCTTGTGTTACATGATAGGAACTTTAGGAAAACAATGCTTCACTGTTGCAAAATTTTCAGTTCTAGCATTCATACATGTGTTCTTCAATGCTGAGAAGTTAACTATGGGTGCATGTGATGGTATTGGGTTCAGTCTCATGTAGAATAGGCAGAAAAAACACTTTTACGAGTGTGTGTCTGATATTGTTGTGTGTTTGTGTGTGTGTGTGTGTGTTTGATTTTACGAGTGTGTGCAATGTGTGTGTGAGTGCGTGTGTGTGTGTTGTGTGTGCATAAAAGTGTTTTTTGTAATGAGTGTGAGTGTGTGTTGTGTGTTGTGTGTGTGTTGAGTGTTTTTTGTAATGAGTGTGAGTGTGTGTGTGTGTGTTGTGTGTCCATAAAAGTGCTTTTTGTAATGAGTGTGAGTGTGTGTGTGTGTTGTGTGTGCATAAAAATGTTTTTTGTAATGAGTGTGTGTGTGCGTGTGATTTTATGAGTGTGCTATGTGTGTGTGAGTGTGTGTGTGTGTTGTGTGTGCATAAAAGTGTTTTTTGTAATGAGTGTGAGTGTGTGTGTTGTGTGTGTTGAGTGTTTTTTGTAATGAGTGTGAGTGTGTGTGTGTGTGTTGTGTGTGTTGTGTGTGCGCGTAAAAATATTTTTTGTAATGAGTGTGAGTGTGTGTGTTGTGTGTTGTGTGTGTGTTGACTGTTTTTTGTAATGAGTGTGAGAGTGTGTGTGTGGTGTGCATAAAAGTATTTTTTGTAATGAGTGTAAGTGTGTTGTTTGATTTTTTCGAGTTTTTTTGTAGATCTGTGTAGATTTTTGTTTTGATTTTTGTGCAATGAGATTGTGGTGAATGTGAGTTGGTGGAGAATTTTGTAGGATTATGGGCAAACATAAATGAGGTGGTGTTAGTGCAAACTGGGAGGCGAACGATGTTATGTTTTTTTGCGACTTGTGCTTGAAAGAAATAGAGTTAGATAATCGCCTAACTACACACTTTAGTAGGGATGGGTGGACAAACCTAACCACAAATTTTTTTGCTCGGACAGGTAAATCGTATGATCGAAATCAAATGAAGAATAAATGAGATCAGTAGATAAAGGATTGGAAGTTATCGAGAGATCTTAAGGGCCGTGAGACAGGTTTGGGCTGGGATCCAATTCGCAAAATCATTGCTGCTTCAGAGGATTGGTGGAAAGAACGCCTAAAAGTGTGTATTTTTTAAAGATTAACTTTCTAATTATATTATTGTGGATATTAATGTTTTCCTAATGTATATTTATTATCCTTGTCAGGTTATTCCAAATACTAGAAAGTTGCAGTTTTCTGGAATAACTCCAGAGTTAGAAGAAAAACCACATATGATGTTTGACCAAGTCGTAGCAGCTGGAAATCTTGCTTGGGCCCCAAATTCTAGATCTTTCGAACTAGAATCTATTAATGAACATGACCTATCTACTGGAGATGGCACACAAAACATTAACGAGTCACCAAATTCTATTGATGCGAGGGGGAAACGGACAGACATGGAAAAAAGCAAGATGACCAACAAGAAGGCGAGGAGTTCGACGATGGACGAGATTGCTGAAACATCACGCATTATTGGGCGTTGCATGATGGAGCCGCCGCGCATCCAGATATCTTCATCACTGTACACCATTCCTGAGGCTATTGCAGAGCTCGAAACTATTCCAGAGATTATGGATGATTTGAACTACAACTTCTACCACTACTGCATCATGTTTTTGAGAGAGAAACATAATCGCAAAACCTTTATGAGCATTCGACAGGATCGACGTCTAAAGTGGTTGCAGGCTTGTTTTGACAAAAAGGCCGATTAGTTGACGAACATGTTTTATCTTTTATCAGATTATTTTCTAGACATTTTTTTATGATGTTTGTGTTTTTTTGGACATTTATTGTAATGCCGTGACACTTATTACTATTATGGGTTTAGATCCAGACATGTTTTATTATAATGTTTTGACATTAATTATGTTGTTGCACATTTTTTATTGTGTCATAGCAAATGATTTTTTATGTACTTGCCACAACTTAATTATGTCCTCCTTGGATTACAATGCCAGTTCTGATGAGGAGACTCAACAAGTGGTTGGCTCGTTTTATCGTAATAGAGCTATCAGTGGACAACAAATGTTATTAGCAATGAGTTATCAGTTAACCGAGGCAAGTAGTTCTTCTAATACAGCTTGCATGACATCAAGTCAAACAGGAGCTCGATGGATTGGTGAACTTCTCAATGGACACCCTAACAGGTTTTTCAGCGCCTTTAGAATGTTGATGGTAATTTTTAATGATTTGCTAACGACCCTCACATAACAATATGGGTTACATGGATCCAAAAGAACTTTACCGCGTGAGGTGCTTGCAATTAGCTTGCACATTTTAGGGCATAATGTATCAATGCAGCTTGCAAGTGAGCGATTTCAGCACTCTACAGAAACTATAAGTAGATTTTTCGCAAAGTGTATCACTGCAATGAAGAGACTATTTTTTGATGTCATTAAGTCTTTAGATCACCTTTTCATTGATATTCCCCCACAAATCTTAAATGATGCTCGATACATGTCATTCTTTAAAGACTGTATATGAGCTATTAATGGAACACATATGGACGCTCAAGTTCCTGCTGATCAACAAGTTTCTTATATTGGTCGGCATGACACAACTACACAGGATGTCATGGCGGTTTGTGATTTCAACATGTGCTTCACGTTCGTATTAGCAGGTTGGGAGAGTTCTACTCATGATCAGTGTTGTGGATATCGGCCGACATGTCCGACATGTCGGCCGACATGAAGGTTTGAGAGCAAAAACAATACAAAACCGGCACAATTTCGTTTCGTGGCGTTTTGAAAATAGCGGTCCGACATGTCGGAAACCGACATGTCGGCACCAAATAACGCCCAATATCGGGCGTTATTTTACCTTTTTTTATTTATTAAAAAAAATAATTTATTAATTCTTATTTCTTAATAATAAAATGACCATGCTCATTTCACAAGACCCCGCTCATTTCACTTCATCCTGCTCTGCCCTAGCTCTCCCCGTCGCTCTGCCCTAGCTCTCCTCGTCGCTCCTGCCCTAGCTCTCCTGCGCGCGTCGGCGACACTGTCTCTCTGGTTATTTCTTCTCCCTGCTCGCTGGTGCTCTCTGGTTCTCTGATTCTCCGGTGCTCTCTAGCTCGTTGGCGCTCTCCCTCTCTCGCGCGCTGTCGGCACTCTCTCTGGTTCTTTTTTCTCCGTGCTCTCTGGTTCTCTGGTTATCTGGTGCTCTCTAGCTCGTTGGTGCTCTCCCTCTCTTGCACGCTGTCGGCACTTTATCTCTCTGGTTCTTTCTTCACCTTGCTCGCTGGTGCTCTCTAGTTTTCTGGTGCTCTCTAGCTCACTGGTCCTTCCCTCTCCCTGCTCGCTGGTGCTCTCTCGGCTGGTTCATTCTTCTCCCTACCTCCCTCTCTCATTCTATCGCTCTGCATTTCATTTTTTTTTAGTGCTATAATATTACACCAAACATATTATAGCAATTTAATCTTTAATGTTTTACTTGTTGGTGCTCTCTGGGCTAAAAAAAAGAACCAGAGACATGTTGTCGGACATGTCGGTCCGCTATTTTATTTGTGGTTGCCTTTCTGGTTGTAGCATAGTGGCTGCGCTGTTGCTTTATTTGTCTTATTAGTTGCTGCTTTATTTTTATTTGACACGTTTATTAATCAACAAATGATTTGAAATACATCTATTAATAGTTATTTATCCAACTTCATTTTGCAATCAATGATGCATGTATATCCAATCACATTTGTAGTTGCCCTGCTGCTTTGTGGCTTTTAATAAATAAAATGTGAGATGCTTTGAAAATTTGAATGATACTTGAATGTTTTGTTCATTTTGTTGGATACTTTGAAAGTTTGAATGATAGTTACAACTTTGTATACTAGTATACTACTGAGAATGCAAAATTTTGTTGGATAAATAAAGTATTGCGTGGATAATATAAAAGATATCTGAAGATCTAACGATCTAATGAAGTTATGGGGCTTTTATGATGTTGATTTTTTTCAACTAGCAATTTTTCTCGTGATATAGTCATGTAAAATATTTTTTCATTTCATTTAACTAATATTATTTTCATTTCGTGTCCTATTAGAATGACTTCTTCTGCTGGTTCTAGTGAGGTTCGCGTATCACCGGTACGGCGGTACCAACCGGTAGAGATCCGTTCTGGGCATTTGGTGAGAAGCTGGTTGCAAACGACACAAACCGAATCAAATGCAACTACTGCAAGCAGACAGTGAATGACGGAATTACACGTTTCAAGCATCACTTGGCTGGGTGGAAGGGTAATGTTAAGTCATGCCCTCAGGTTCCCGCCGACGTTACGGCTAAAGCGGATTCGACCCTGAACTCAAATTTAGAGAGTACGAGGGCTAAAAGTGCCAAGTTTCAAGCAATCCTGAATGAGGTGGTTGTTGGAGGAGTTCATGTTGATCAAGAAGAGGACACTAGCATACTTAGGAGCACATGTTCAAAGGGTCCAATGGACCAGTTTGTTCATTCAGCTGCCAAGTCTAGCAAGGGAAAAGATTCCCAACAGAGCACGATAAATAGTAAGTATAGAAAGAAAGCCAGAGATGATGCTGCCGTGTACATAGGTAGATGGGCATATGAAAACGGGATCCCGTTTAACATCATATGTAATTCATCCTTTCAGCAGATGGCTCATGCCATTGGTTTATGCAGACTTAGGATGAAGATCCCAACATTTTATCAGTTGAGAGAGAAAATTTTACGAGGGGAGGTGGAGAGGACGAAGGAGATGTTGGGCATATTCACGCAGACCTGCAAATTGAATGGTTGCAGTATCATGACCGATGCGTGGACAGATCGGAAGGGTAGGAGCGTAATGAATATCATGATACATTGTAGTTCCGGAGTGGCATTCTGGCTTTCGAAGAATGTCTCCTCCTCCACACACGATGGAAAGTTCATCTTTGACTTCTTGGATGAGGCGATTGATAGCCCTGAGAGCCCAGGAGAGCATGGTATCTTGCAGATTGTGACGGATAGCGCGTCCAATAATATGGCTGCTGCAAAGCTTATGGCTTTGAAAAGACCTACGCTTTTTTGGACTTGTTGTGCGGCTCACACTATTAATCTACTGTTACAAAATATATGAAAATTGAAGTCAATAAAGAGTGCTATCTCCTTATGCCGGCAACTCTCTATAAACATCTATGGTCACACCATCTTGCTCGACATGTTTAGAGAGTCAACAAAGGACTTGGACTCTCATGAGCTTATTCGACCAGGTGTGACGAGATTCGCTACAACATTTCTATCTTTAGAGAGCATCTTAGAGAAGAAGAATCAATTGAGGGATTTATTCACATCTACAAAGTGGGCTGCAACAAAGTTGGCCAGTAGTGCTGGGGGAAGCAGGTAAAACTATTGTTTCTTTATTCATTTCATTTAAAATATATGTATTTTCTTAATATTTTATTTTGCATATGGTATACTGCAATGATAGTGATGAGCACTAGATTTTGCGCGAATGTCGAGCTGGTTGTTGGTATATTCACACCATTTGTGAGAGTTTTGAGAAGAGTCGACGGGGATACCCATCCATGGGTGGTTATATAGTGATATCAAAAAAACTATGGAAGAGGTTGTCGTAGTTCTCGATCACCAAGAGAACAAATATCTTCATATATGGAAGTTGATTGATAGGAGATGAGAGAAGAAGATGAGCAGCCCTCTGCACCTTGCAGGTTATTACTTAAACTCAAAATTTTATTATTTTTGTCGAGTGGAGATTGAACAGTCCTATGCACTTTGCAGGGTATTACTTAAACCCATATTTTTATTATTTTCATCGAGTGGAGATTGAGGCTGACGGTAGGTTTATGAGTGATTTTGTTGAGTGTCTCTCAAGGATATATATGAAAGATCCTTTTACACAGGATCACATCAGCGCTGAGCTTGATGTTTACCAATACCAACATGGGTTATTTGGTAAAGAGATGGCAAAAAGACAGCTACAAAATCCCAACTTAAATCCAAGAACATTTTAATATATATATTTATTAACAATAATGATATATTTATGTATAATAAATGAATAATTAATAGTTTAATACATTGTGTTGTCATTTTAATTTTAACAGTACATTGGTGGCGGCTTAACGGTGCTGATACGCTGTATCTTAAAACTATGGCCATGAAAATTTTAAGTCTGACTACTTCATCTTCTGGCTGTGAGAGGAACTGGAGCACCTTCGAGATGGTATACACTAATTTAGTTATGTAGTTAACATTTATATCTTATTATATGATTGTATGCATTATTTAACTCTTTTTAAAAATGTACAGATACATTCTAAAAAGAGAAATAAACTTGATAGCAAGAGATTGAACGATTTAGTATTTGTAAAGTTCAATGCTTTGCTAAAGTCGACATATTCAGAGACATCTCGGGATCCATTGGCAGCTAAGAATGTTGATTCTGGAATGGTACAAGAGTGGATGGTGAATGTTGATCCTGAGGAGGATGAAGATGAAGATGACGATGATGAAGTCTTTCCTGACGAGGGGCTGACATGAGCGCAAATTGGCAATATAGTCAACGCTGATCATGATGAAAGGAGACCTCAAAGATTAGCTACAAGCAAAGAAGTGGCAATTAGTTATCAAAGAAGGGGAAAGAGAAAAATATCTGAAGTGGACGAGGGAGATCTAGAGGGTTCATCGGATGAAGATCATATTCTATCTACTCTGCCGACTATAGATGAGTTTTCAGTTGATGAAAAATGAGGTATGTTTGAAATTTGATTTTTGGAATTTTAATCTTAAAATCACTAGTTTTGCAAATTTCATCTTTAAAGTGTTGTATGTTAAATGCTACATATAGATTTTAATATTTAAAAGTTCAATAGGTTGTAAAATAGGTAGTACTGTGATATGTATAAAAATTTAAAAATAATATTTAATTACATGTATAATTAATTAAATATTAAAATCCGATATATGAAATATCCTCAATATATCCCCCGATATATAAAAAACCGACATGAAAACCCAAACCGATGTGTCCCCGACATCCGACATCTGCAACATTGCTCATGATAGTTGTATATTCCAGCGTGGTCTTATGGACCCCAGTTATAATTTTTTATATCCGCCACCCGATAAGCCTTTTATATCCCGAGACTTTTTGGTTCACGAAATTTTTAAGATTACTATGTTTATGGTTATAATTATTCACATAACGTACAATATCTAATTTTGCAGGCAAATATTATGTAGTAGATGTCGGATATCCACTACAACGTGGTTTTTTAAAACCATATTCAGGTACACGGTATCATTTACTAGATTTCAGAAGGGGCAGAAGGCCGATACAAGGGCGTCGGGAGATATTCAACCAGGCTCACTCGTCCTTGCGCAGTGTCATAGAGCGTTCATTCAGAACATGGAAAAAGAAGTGAAAGATACTTAGGGATATGTCTTCATACAGTTTGACAAAGCAACGAGACATTGTTATTGCAACGATGAGTTTGCATAATTACATTCGCAGACACCCAGCACGCTCAGACACTCATTTTCGTGCTTGTGATGAAAACGAACATTTCATATACCCAGCGGACCTTCAGAGAAGAACATGACAGATTAATGAAAACTCAGGTGGAGACCATGTTAGAGGAATTCGGTTAGGGGTGGATGAGATGGTGGCATTGCGTGACGTCATTGTCGAACAACTACACAAAGCTTGAACGTGTTTGCAGTATTTCAGAGTATTTGTTGTCTTGTGAATTTGTGATAATTTTGATGTGTACAAGTATTTCAGAGTATTTGGAGTTCCTGTATATGTTTAAACTGGGTCTCACGGTCACAACTAGCATATGAGGTTAATTATAGTAAAATTCAGGGTTTTTGAATAATTATTTTCATCATTTAGGCATACATATTCATACATTATAAAAAATTATTCAAAAAATATATAATTTTTTTTAAATAATAAATTCTATTTACAAAACGTCACCGCAGTTTTGTCAAACGGCTCTATATTTTGAAAAGCTCTGCAAACACAAACTATCCAAACAGATCTCTATTTACAGCATCTAGTTTCCAACAGCTCACTTTACAAACATGTATTTACAACAGTTCCCTTTACAACCGCAACCGCTCTACCAAATGAAGCTTATATTATCAAGTTCTGATGGCTTGGGGAGGTACTCTTCATATCGTTTAACCTAGATAGCCAAGGCACTCAAGGAGGGGATTTCTTGCTCCATCTTTCATGGATTATTCAACTAAGCTTTCATGAAGAGGGTGAGAGGAAGGAAGCAAAGAAGAAGAGGACATCTGAAGGAAGCATTTTTCTCATTACTCTTGAAGGGTTTGGGCTTCAAGAGGAGTTCTCCACACTATCTATCTTACTTAATGTTGTAAGAATTATTTTCATGGTACAATCTTGTATGAACTTATAATTTCAAGCTATTTAAATTTTAAGGATCTTGTAGATGTTTTGCCTCTGCCGAATGAATTGTTAGAATGATTCGCTTTGATTTCTTGTGTTTTTCGCTAATGCTCTTTGTAAAACGCTTATGTATTATGTCGGTTGTCTAAATTAGCGTAACAAAACTCTCGTTTGGCACCCTTTACTATGTGTTCCTCGAGAGAGATACTTAGTGTTTATTCTTCATTTTATTTATTACTTCGATCAGTACACTGCCAACACAAACACCATTGTTACCGGCTGCGCGCCCGCACATCTAATTAGATGTTATGGCTCTATTATTATTTGTATTAAGTTGAGTCGAGTGTGTTATTAGTGTCGTTATTTATATTTTAGACTTTGTATTTTATTATGTCGGGTCATGGGGAAATTACATGTATACTCCATGTATCCTTATTTAAAGCCCTTTGACTATTGTTATGATATGAAGAGAAAAAGTTCTGTTTCTTGTCCCTTGTGTGAGATAATTGGTGACTCTCTGCTCTAACGAGCAACCCCTCATAGCCAGTCGCGGTCACGGTTCCGTAGTATCTCCGCCATCGTCATCTTCACTGTCGGCCACCTCCGAGTTAGGTCATAACAACTTGGTATCAGAGCCTCTCGGTCCTCTTCCGCGGGCGCACAACATTCCACCTCCCTCGAAACCCCTCCTTTGTTGGCCACAATAGATCCGACACCAGCACCCTTCAACCTCTGCATCTCCCACCTTCCTCGACGCCCTACATCTTCATCAACTCCGGTCGATCCACTCTGCGTCGCCAACGGCGCGTGCCGCCAACACCACAAATGCTCCTCCCTCTGGCTTTCACGACATCCACCATCCCCGACGACAAGCCCCTATGAGACGCCTCCTCCATCGAGAGAACAACAGTCCTGCGCAGAAATCTCCCACAGTCCTGCGCAGTCGGGAACAACAAGGCGTCGCCTTCCTCCTTCTACATTCCTGTTGAAAGTGGTCCCGCCGTGCAGCACAGTTGGGTATGAGAGGAGATAAAATTCTCTTATAAAGGAGGTCCTGGGATCGATTCCCGGCCTCAACAACCCTCCGCACGGTTTATATCCAAGGCGGAGAGCGGGTTGGGGTGCACCGACTGCAGTCGGGCTGTGGGCCCGGGTCTTGACCTTTATATGGTCGGCCTTGACCTTTCTATGGTCGGCGGGCCCACTTTCAACAATTCCCAAGCCGCAAGTCGCAACCGTTTTGACCCCCTCCCCTGCATTGTCGTAGCAGACAGACCGTAGCTTCATCGACCCCCACACAGCCACGATTCATCAAGCCCCCCGCACTGCCGCACTTCATCGAGCCCCCGCACTACCGCTTCTTTTTATTTTTCTTTTCCATTCGAGCCACACACCACTTTTTATTATTATCTCCCGCCGCTGTCATTGCCTTATGCCCCTCCCCACATCAGTTTTATTTTATTAAACCTTTTGGCAATGGGCCCAACGCCCTCTCCAAACTAGCAGCCCCAATTTTAATTTAAACCTCCAATCCAGTCCTTCTCCAAATCACATTTCTAATTTCCAGCAGACCCTCTCTTTTGGTGCCAATATTGGGCGTCACCGCGGCTCTCGTGGCCACTCTCAGCCATCCGACTCGGCGCAATCCAATTGCCCGGTCACCCGCTCCTCTTCTCGCTCCTCAACGCTCATTATGGGTGACTCGTCTGACCAACTAAGTCGGATTATGACCATGCTCTACACCGTCATGACGTAACAAGCTGAGCACACTGCTCTCGCGGGCGGTCATTAGGAGGCCATTAATGCGCTCTCCAAGCACATCGATGATCTGTCTACGATCATGCAAGCAGCAGTCAGGCACAGACACTTCTCTGCAATGCCCTGCCACCCCTGACCGCCCACAAGTCGTCGCTACAAGTCCTCGTGCACCCCGACGATGTGATTGTGTCACGCTATACCATATTGGAATTTCCAACCTATGATGTGAAGAGTGATTCCTTGAGCTGGCTCACCAAGTGTGAGCAATTCTTCGGTCACCAAGAAACTCCGGCAGCAGATCAGATTCATTCAACATCTCTCCATATGCTCGACTCCGTGGTTTTATTGGCTTCTCGACTTCTCACCGACTGGCCGAATCTGATTTGGGACGACTTCAAGCGGCTATGCAACTTGTGTTTCGGACCTCCTATCCGCAGTAACCCCCTCGGCGCATTCACATCTCTACGACAAACCGGTACCGCAGACGAGTACTAGGAACAAATTCAGCTTCTCTAAGCGCATGTCCCTCTTTCCCTGGATATGCAGGTTGACATTTTCACCGCAAGACTTCGCGAGCGACTCAACTGGATGTTGAGTTTGAGGCCCCTCCAGACTTAATGACTGCTATGAGTTTGGCTCGGCTCTGCGATCGTCGCCTCCAGCTAGCACAGGAGGCCTACCTGCCTGCCACCAACATCGTTCAACAAGGTCGTATCGAGGGTCCTCCAGCCTCACCGGTCCGCCGATTATCTCGAGCTGAGATGCTGCAGCGACGCGCCCAGGGATTATGTTTTAATTGTGACGAGCAGTACACTCACGGCCACAGGTGCAACCGGTTTTTCTACCTGCACGTTGAGGACTCTGACGACGAAGGCATCAGATAAAGCTGGAGAACAAGCTCTTTTTGGAGGATGGATGAGATGTTACGGGTTGCGCGCCCGCGTATCTAATTAAATGTTACGGCTTTATTATTATATGTATTAAGTCGAGTCGAGTGTATTATTAGTGGCGTTATTTATATTTTAGTCTTTGTATTTTAATATATCGCGTCATGGGGAAATTACATGTATACCCCTTGCATCCTTATTTAAAGTCCTTTGGCTATTGTTATGATATGAAGAGAAGAAGTTTTGTTTCTTGTCCCTTGTGTGAGATAATTGGTGGCTCTCCTCTAACGAGCAACCCCGCATAGGCAGCCGCGGTCACGACTCTGTAGTATCTCTGTCATCGTCATCTTCACCTCTGGCCACCTACGAGTTAGGCCCATAACAACCATCTTTTATGCGTGAGTGGTGGTTGTAGAAAGCGGTCAAGTTTTGGGGGTCGCTCATGGAGAATACAGATGGCTCTATTGGAGGTTGTGAAACAAAAGTGTTGTAGCTAATCCTAGGATCATAATTTTACTTTCTATAATCTGATGGTTTTGTCAGGGAATACCTGGACGTCGCTGTCGTAATGAGTCGAGGCATGTTATTTTTATTTTAAGTTTTGTGTTTCAGCTTTTCTATAATTACATCTCAGTATTCTTCAACTTCTTGTTTAATATTTGTATTCTTCTAGTTCATAAATATCACTAGTTTTCCAGGTGTGCACTAACGACTTCTTTTATCAAGTTTTGTAGTGTATTTATATCAATTACAAAGCAGAAATTTTGATGAAGTTATTTTCCAAGAAATCATGCCAAAAGTGCGGGAAGAACATTTCTATGTTTTAGCTCCATATATAAAGCATTGAGAAATCGCTGAAGTCCATGGGTTCCTATTATGTAGAACCATCAAATCTCTCCCATCATTTTCACAAACATGTAAGACCTCTCCTCCTGTTTCACCATACAAGAAAAAATTAATGAGATTGCACACTTCCATTGATCCCTGCTATGCAGCACCATCAATTTCTCCTCCACCATGTTCAAAAACATACAACACCTCTTCTCCCATTTCATCCTCCAAGCTTTCTATGGCTGATCTCCACACACAAAGATTAGTGAAATGGCACAAATCCTATGGTTGCTACTATAAGGGACCATCATTTTCTACTCCGTCATGTTCACAACCTATTGTACAAGAGCAACAAAGTGGCGTACTCCCCAATGAAGAACTCACACCCTTGAGGAAGTGCATGAAATTAAGTGCACTATTGAGTAGCGTTCTCGAAGAGGAGTGAGCTCCTATTGCTAACGATGATGAGGATAAGTGCTCAATTTTCTCTGAATTAATTCATATTTCCTCTATTGATGATTTGAATGTTTCTACTACAATACTTGAAGATGAAGTTGTCGGTGAGTATGTGCAGGTTTGCCAGGAGGAATTTGAGCCAAACGATATTGAGGAGAATCCACTCCTATGTGAAGAGGATAACACCCATTCACTAGAGGAAATTCCACTTGATATTCTATCCATCTGTGCAATACCTTAGTTTATTAAATCCATTACTGATCGTAATCCTTTACTGATCATAATCCTTTTTTTGTTATTCCATACTCTGCTTTTGAGCCCTTGCGGGTAATAAAAAAATATTACCCACTGAACCATCAGCATTAATTTATATCTATCATTTTAAATCAGCACATAGTTGATCAATGATTGTAATAACTATTGTATATAGACTTCTCTTTTATGTTTTTTAGACAATCATATAAAATGCCAATACAAGTATTTGGTTCAGATCAAGGATGTTAAACAAAGCGCTTATTGGGAGGCAGCCCAAACTAATTTTTCTTATATTTTAAATTTATATGTGTTTATTTGTTGTTAGCATTCAGGATTGGTGGCATGCGACTCGAAGTTGGGAGCCGAGAAACCATCTTTTTAATGACATGATTTCGGATGCACTATCCTAACCAGGTAACCTTGTTTTCATCCTCCTGCACCGTACTTTTTATTTCTAGCATTGGGGACAATGCTCAATTTAAGTATGGATGGGGTTATGAGCAATGTTGTCAAAATCGTGATCTTGCACGTACGATCCTACGATCTTACGATTTTTACGGGGGATACGATCTTCGAGGGAGCCTAGATCGCGTGTACCGTAGAAACGGTAGGATCGCCGTTTAGGATAGTAGGATCGTACGATCCTACGATCATAAACGATCTCATCGTGCAGCTTCTCCTAAACGATTATATATTAACTCACGGTGTTATTGAACCCGAACCGGTCGCAAGAATTTCGACGCCTGGAGAACGAAATTGCCTCTTCTCCCTAGGGTTCGGCACGACACTCCCCTCCCGCGAGCTCTGCGAAGCAGCCGCTGCCCTCTGCTGCCCTATTCCGCCTGCGCGCGACACTGAGACGCCGTTGCCGCCCTATTCCGCCTGCGCGCGACACTGAGACACCGTTGCCGCCCTATTCCGCCTGCACGTGACAGTGAGACGCCGCCGCCGCTGGTGTTTGCTCGCCCGAGAAGGGTTCTGCCGTCTCTTGCAATCCCGATCTGGTGCGAGTTCTTCTTCTCCTTCCTGTTGTTCTGTCGAGTTGTTCTGCCGCCTCTTGCTATTCCGATCTAGTCTCATCTTTAATAATTGCATGTGAAACTAGATCAAAATATTTATATACTTTTCTCCTTAACTAGACCATTATTTCATCTTTCTTATCATCTACCTACCATACAAATCATGGAGAGCAATTAATTATTTTTCTTTAGTTACACTCTTGATAAAAAATACTAGTGTTCTTTTACCTGTGTTTCAACCCTGCTAGTGTTTTATTTACATTTGGTTATCTATCAATACATTGTGCATCCTCATTCTACCACTGTCTTTTTATTTGTGTGCAATCTATTTATGTACTAATCTATTATATTTATGATAACCTACTTACACTCTTGATAATACGATCTTGCGATCCATGTCGATTCTACGTTTTACGATCTTAGGGATGCCTCCCAATTCTAAGTAAGATCTCGATCTTCACAACCTTGGTTATGAGTCTTATTAAAAGTTTAGTTTTCAATCATTATGCATCTTATTGTATTATAAAACCTTAAACTTTTGCACCGAACTTTTTTTACGACTTGTTTGACTTGTTTTAAAATAATCCTTGCTCATATCTTGTGATAAACCGTTTAACTTGTATTTATATGGCTACAGTGTAGTGGTAACTTTTTTGTTCATTTCCCTCTTCATTCAAAACTTAGTTGAGCAATTTGAGTCTTAAATACATGGTTTATCTTTTATTGTTTAAGATGTCTATTTCTATCATTTTCTTGCTTTATGATTATGATATTCTTGGACTAGTGTAGTAGCGTATTAATAATTGTTAGAGAAGAAGTATAGCTTTATTATGAATAGGTTGTTTAACGTAGTGGCTAGAATTTGCCCCAATGCAATTCTTGAAGCATTTGCAATGATTACTATGGTACTTGGGAAATTATGTAGGGGAAATGATGTAAAGTCTTTTATTGGATAGATCTTTTGCACCTTACCGTTCATATTTGCCATTGTTTATACAAGTTGAACCTACATCTATGTCTTTTGATTTACCACCACCTTCACATCACCAAAGCCAAAAAGCCTTCTTTATTCACACTTAAAATGTTGAGTTTTGTTAGAAAAGCTCATTTAATCTAGGCCCATTTTGTAACATTTATTGTTTTTCTCTCCCCTCTTTAGTCTTACATCATGTATAGGACCTTCTTCTCTCTTTCTCTCATCTATATATTTGTACTCATTCTTTGTATTTGACACAAGTGAACATATATACAAGGTTGGCTTTTTCCTTCTCTACATGGTATCAGAGCCACCTATTCTCCTGGAGCGGCTTCCCTTTCTTACCCGCGCGGTCTGTCTTCTGTCCGCTACCCGCTCGGCTTCTTGCGGCCTGCCTTCCTGTCCGCTCCGTTCCTCTTCTTCCGCTTCCTATTCTTCTCCGTGGTTCCACCTCTCCCCTCTGGAATTTTATAGCATTCCCCTTCTCTCTCTCTCTCGTCGGGTCCACCTTCCCTCTCTCTCCTCCAGACCGCTGTCTCTTGCGGCCTATTCTCTTTAGACCGTTGTCTCTTGCGGCCTGTCTTTCTTACGGCCTGGAACAGCTTGTTGCAGCCTGCTGCTCTCTCTGCCTCTCTCGCGACCTGCTCCGGTTCGCTGCGGCCTGCTATACCTCGTTGCGGCCTCCCTCTCTCCCGGCCTGCTTCAGCTCGTTGCGGCTTACCCTAGCTCGCTGCGGCCTGATCCTCCTCGCTGCGGGCTCCCTCTCTTGCGGCCTGCTCCAGCTCGCCGCGCCTGTCTCTCGCTGCGGCCTGCCTATTCTGCGGCCTGCCTCTTCTGCGGCCTGCCTCTGCTGCGGGTTGGTCCTGGTCGTTGCGGTTTCTTATCTCTTTCTGCTTGAGTCTTTCCTACTCGCGGTCTCTCCTCTTGATATTCTTATAGCCTTCCCCTTCCAGCTCGCTTGAGCCTTTACAACTTGAAGATGAAGTTGTCGGTGAGTATGTGCAGGTTTGCCAGGAGGAATTTGAGCCAAAGGATATTGAGGAGAATCCACTCCTATGTGAAGAGGATAACACCCTTTCACTAGAGGAAATTCCACTTGATATTCTATCCATCTGTGCAATACCTTAGTTTATTAAATCCATTACTGATCGTAATCCTTTACTGATCATAATCCTTTTTTTGTTATTCCATACTCTGCTTTTGAGCCCTTGCGGGTAATAAAAAAATATTTGAAGGGTAGCAGAAGTATAAGCAAATGCTGGAAGAGGAAGAGAAAGGGAAGGAGCAGACTGGTGGAAGGAGGATTGCAAAGCCCTCCAACTACAGCACCGAATTACTCACTGAACCATCAGCATTAATTTATATCTATCATTTTAAATCAGCACATAGTTGATCAATGATTGTAATAACTATTGTATATAGACTTCTCTTTTATGTTTTTTAGACAATCATATAAAATGCCAATACAAGTATTTGGTTCAGATCAAGGATGTTAAACAAAGCGCTTATTGGGAGGCAGCCCAAACTAATTTTTCTTATATTTTAAATTTATATGTGTTTATTTGTTGTTAGCATTCAGGTTTGGTGGCATGCGACTAGAAGTTGGGAGCCGAGAAACCATCTTTCTAATGACATGATTTCGGATGCACTATCCTAACCAGTTAACCTTGTTTTCATCCTCCTGCACCTTACTTTTTATTTCTCGCATTGGGGACAATGCTCAATGCTCAATGCTCAATTTAAGTATGGATGGGGTTATGAGCAATGTTGTCAAAATCGTGATCTTGCACGTACGATCCTACGATCTTACGATTTTTACGGGGGATACGATCTTCGGGGGAGCCTAGATCGTGTGTACCGTAGAAACGATAGGATCGTCGTTTAGGATCGTAGGATCGTACGATCCTACGATCATAAACGATCTTATCGTGCAGCTTCTCCTAAACGATTATATATTAACTCACGGTGTTATTGAACCCGAACCCGTCGCAAGAATTTCGACGCCTGGAGAACGAAATCGCCTCTTCTCCTTAGGGTTCGGCCCGACACTTCCCTCTCGCGAGCTCTGCGAAGCAGCCGCTGCCCTCTGCTGCCCTATTCCGCCTGCGCGCGACACTGAGACGTCGTTGCCGCCCTATTCCGCCTGCGCGCGACACTGAGACACCGTTGCCGCCCTATTCCGCCTGCACGTGACAGTGAGACGCCGCCGCCGCTGGTGTTTGCTCGCCCGAGAAGGGTTCTGCCGCCTCTTGCCATCCCGATCTGGTGCGAGTTCTTCTTCTCCTTCCTGTTGTTCTGTCGAGTTGTTCTGCCGCCTCTTGCTATTCTGATCTAGTCTCATCTTTAATAATTGCATGTGAAACTAGATCAAAATATTTATATACTTTTCTCCTTAACTAGACCATTATTTCATCTTTCTTATCATCTACCTACTATACAAATCATGGAGAGCAATTAATTATTTTTCTTTAGTTACACTCTTGATAAAAAATACTGGTTTTCTTTTACCTGTGTTTCAACCCTGCTGGTGTTTTATTTACATTTGGTTATCTATCAATACATTGTGCATCCTCATTCTACCACTGTCTTTTTATTTGTGTGCAATCTATTTATGTACTAATCTATTATATTTATGATAACCTACTTACACTCTTGATAATACGATCTTGCGATCCATGTCGATCCTACGTTTTACGATCTTAGGGATGCCTCCCGATTCTAAGTAAGATCTCGATCTTCACAACCTTGGTTATGAGTCTTATTAAAAGTTTAGTTTTCAATCATTATGCATCTTATTGTATTATAAAACCTTAAACTTTTGCACCGAACTTTTTTTACGACTTGTTTGACTTGTTTTAAAATAATCCTTGCTCATATCTTGTGATAAACCGTTTAACTTGTATTTATATGGCTACAGTGTAGTGGTAACTTTTTTGTTCATTTCCCTCTTCATTCAAAACTTAGATGAGCAATTTGAGTCTTAAATACATGGTTTATCTTTTATTGTTTAAGATGTCTATTTCTATCATTTTCTTGCTTTATGATTATGATATTCTTGGACTAGTGTAGTAGCGTATTAATAATTGTTAGAGAAGAAGTATAGCTTTACTATGAATAGGTTGTTTAACGTAGTGGCTAGAATTTGCCCCAATGCAATTCTTGAAGCATTTGCAATGATTACTATGATACTTGGGAAATTATGTAGGGGAAATGATGTAAAGTCTTTTATTGGTAGATCTTTTGCACCTTACCGTTCATATTTGCCATTGTTTATACAAGTTGAACCTACATCTATGTCTTTTGATTTACCACCACCTTCACATCACCAAAGCCAAAAAGCCTTCTTTATTCACACTTAAAATGTTGAGTTTTGTTAGAAAAGCCCATTTAATCTAGGCCCATTTTGTAACATTTATTGTTTTTCTCTCCCCTCTTTAGTCTCACATCATGTATAGGACCTTCTTCTCTCTTTCTCTCATCTATATATTTGTACTCATTCTTTGTATTTGACACAAGTGAACATATATACAAGGTTGACTTTTTCCTTCTCTACATGGTATCAGAGCCACCGATTCTTCTGGAGCGGCTTCCCTTTCTTACCCGCGCGGTCTGTCTTTTGTCCGCTACCCGCTCGGCTTCTTGCGGCCTGCCTTCCTGTCTGCTCCGTTCCTCTTCTTCCGTTTCCTATTCTTCTCCGTGGTTCCACCTCTCCCCTCTGGCATTTTATAGCCTTCCCCTTTTCTCTCTCTCTCGTCGGGTCCACCTTCCCTCTCTCTCGTCCAGACCGCTGTCTCTTGCGGCCTATTCTCTTTAGACCGTTGTCTCTTGCGGCCTGTCTCTCTTACGGCCTGGAACAACTCGTTGCGGCCTGCTGCTCTCTCTGTCTCTCTCGCGACCTGCTCCGGTTCGCTGCGGCCTGCTATACCTCGCTGCGGCCTCCCTCTCTCCCGGCCTGCTTCAGCTCGTTGCGGCTTACCCTAGCTTGCTGTGGATTGATCCTCCTCGCTGCGGGCTCCCTCTCTTGCGGCCTGCTTCAGCTCGCCGCGCCTGTCTCTCGCTGCGGCCTGCCTATTCTGCGGCCTGCCTCTTCTGCGGCCTGCCTCTGCTGCGGGTTGGTCCTGGTCGTTGCGGTTTCTTATCTCTTTCTGCTTGAGTCTTTCCTACTCGCGGTCTCTCCTCTCTGCCCCCCCCCCCCCCCCCCCCCCCCCGCCGGCCTCCTGCTTCTCAGACCGCTGTTGTGCTCAGCCAGACCGTGCGGCCTCTTGCCTTCCCGCATTTTCGTCGCGGTCTTCTCATCTTTCCTTTTCTCGCAGCTTCTCTTTATCCGCTGCGGCCTGCTCTCTCTGTCCGCTGCGGCCTGCTCTCTCTACCGGCCTCCGCCTTTGGTCGCGAACTCCTCTCGCAGTGGTCTTCACATCGTGACTGGGCTGTCTCTGCTCTGGTCGCGCGGCCTTCTTTGTTGCCCGGTCTGTTCTCCTAGCCGCCTCTCTTCTCCATGACCTCCTCTGCTGATTCAGTTGGCACGGCGGTTCCTCCTGCTGACCGCCCGGTATCTCTCCCGGAAATCCGTGATGAGCTTCGTATTACTACAATCTCTCTGACCGGCAAGAAAAATTTTGTGGAATGGGCACACTCTGTTCGCCGTGTCCTGCAATCCAAGGGGTTCCTTCATCACTTGACTCAGGCCGTTACCGGTACTCCTACTGATGATTGGTTACACAATGATGGTCGGGTGCAGACTTGGCTTCTTAATTCTCTTGATGGCGAATCTTATCGCCTGACCATGTACCATGAGACGGTCAAAGGCATGTGGGACGAGCTCCACACCCTTTACTCTGGCAAGGATAGTCTCCACCATCTATATGACATTATCATTGCTCTCCAGGCCCTTGATAGCAGTGGCGCGACCGATCTGACGTCCTTTGTTGCTCAGGCTCGGTCTCTGGTTGAGGCTTGGATCCACCATCAACCTCCTACTCTGGATCTTGCTGCCCAACGTGTCCAAAAGGAAGTTGTGGGTATTGCCATGATGATGGCCCGGGTACCGCATCATCTTCACGGTGTACGAGCTCACATCCTCTCCTCTACTGTTACTTCATCTTTCTCCGATGTGTGCTCGATGCTTCTCAAAGTCTCCCCGCCTCCGGATGTGCTCGGGCCTCCTTCTCCGGCTCTTGTTCAGCAGGCCCCTGCTCCTTTATTGTCTCTTTCATCTTCTGCTCGTGGAGGCCGCTCTGATTCTCGCGGGCGGGGTCGGGGTGGCCGACCTCGGCCTAAGTGCTCGTTCTGCGGCAAAGATGGGCATCTTGAAGCCACGTGCTATCGCAAACATGGTCGTCCTCCTCGTCTGCAGGCCTCTGTTGCTGCCACCGATTCCTCTTCCACTCGTACTGACCTCGACGAGGTTCGTCTTCAGCTCCAGCATCTTCATGGCCTGCTTAGCCGCCCGCCTGCCTCGGTTGCCTCTGCTGCCTCCATCTCCAAAGAAGGTATCGTCTGCCTCTCCTCTGGCCCGCGATGGATCCTCGATTCTGGTGTCACTCATCACATCACCTCTGTTCGGGCGCCTCAGTACATGTCTTCACCTCACCCGAAGTACATTACTGTGGCCAATGGGGCATCTGTTCCTGTCTCTGGATGTGCTGATATTCCCCTCACCTCTTCTCTCCTTTTGCGCTCGGCCCTTCACGTTCCGGGCTCTTCTTTCAACTTACTTTTTGTTGGTCGACTTACTACTGATTCTAATTACTCCGTGACATTTACTTCCTCTTCTTTTCTCATACAGGATCAGCAGACGCAGACTATCATTGGTAGGGGGGCGGCTGTAGAATGGGCTCTACCTTCTTGACGACTCTCCTACTATCCTCGTCTCTATCTCCTCTTCAGATTGGCATCGCCGTCTGGGTCATGCTCCTTGTTAAAGTAGCGAACAAACAACCAAAAAACAATCCAGAGTTTTGAATAATTGAAAGTTTTATTATCCAAAAAGATATCTATTACAAAGTTATGCTCTCCCTTATATAGAATGGAGGAGAGATGAGAGAATACAAATAAGAGATGTGAGACTAAAAATTTACAGGACTAAGCGGACTATACAAAAAAAACCGCACAAGCCGCGCGGTTAGACAGAAGGGCTAACCGCACGGCTACCACCAGAGAGAAAGAGAGATTGTCAGGGTAGACCGCTAGACCGCCCGGTCTCCAAGCCGGCTGAGACAAACCGCCAGACCGCGCGGTCTTCAACCCGCCAAGACAGACCGCCAGACCGCCCGGTCACCAACTTCAACACTCCCCCTCAAGCTGGAGCATATATATCGATCATGTCCAGCTTGTCACAAACATGAAGAAACGAGGCGGAAACTGGCTTGGTGAAGATGCCAGCCAGCTCTTTATCAGAAGTGACAAAGGGAGTGCAAATTTGTTCCTTTAAAATCTCTTCACGAATGAAATGACAGTCAACCTCAATGTGCTTTGTTCTTTCATGGAAGACCGAATTTTTGGAGATGTATATGACGGTCTTGTTATCACAGAACATAGGTAGAGGATGGTTGTAGACCTCTCCTAAATCTAGCATGAGAGACCGCAGTCATTTTAACTCACAAGTGATCGACGCCATACTGCGATACTCAGCTTCTGCACTGGACCTGGAGACAACAGACTGCTTCTTGCTCTTCCAGCTCATCAGATTTCCCCCAACAAAGGTGCAAAAACCTGAGGTTGACTTGCGATCCCCTTTGTCATCAGCATAACTTGCATCTGAGTATGCTTCAATCTTCAGATGACCATTCTTCTGAAAAAGTAATCCTTTCCCAGGCGCTGCTTTGACATACTCCAAGATCCGCAAGGCGGACTGTAGATGACACTCCCTAGGTGCTTGCATGAATTGACTCACCTTGCCCACAACATAGGAAATGTCGGGTCTGGTCACTGTGAGATATATGAGTTTACCAACCAGACGCCTGTACCGCGAACTATCTGAAAGAGGAGGCGAATCATCTGTTCAGGTTTTGTCTTCTCCAGTTGCCATGGGGCATCGGGCAGGTTTTGCTCCAGTCAATCCTGCCTCTTTTAAAAGATCAAGGACATACTTACGCTGAGAGAGAACTAAGGAGTCGGGCTTCCGAGAGATTTCGATCCCCAGAAAGTACTTTGGAGAGCCCATATCTTTCGTGATCAGATGTTGGCGAAGATGTCGCTTTGTCAGGGCTACCCCTTTCTGGTCATCGCCAGTGAGAAGAATATCATCGACGTACACAGCAAGAACAACCATCTCCGAAGGAGTTTTGCGAATAAATAGAGAGTGATCGGCAGAGCTTCGCGCAAAACCAACGGCCGCCACGATGCCGCTGAACTTGTCAAACCAAGCTCGAGGGCTCTGCTTGATGCCATAAATTGTCTTCTTCAGCCGGCATACTCGTGTCTCCCCCTGAGCAACATACCCAGGAGGTTGCTCCATGTAAACGGCCTCGTGAAGATCACCATAAAGGAAGACATTCTTGACATCCAGCTGAGAAATCGACCAATCCCTATTTACCGCCACAGAGAGAAGGACCCGGATAGTGTTGAGACGAGCCACGGGGGAGAAGGTGTCAAAGTAATCAACCCCATAGGTCTGAGTAAAGCCCTTAGCAACAAGGCGAGCCTTATACCGATCCACAGTGCCGTCTGGGCCAAATTTGACCACAAAGACCCAGCGACAGCCAACAACATCAGTACCGAAGGGAGGAGGAACAAGAGTCCATGTACCCCGCTCAGTGAGGGTCGCCATTTCCTCATCCATGGCCAGCTTCCAATGAGGAATAGCAAGGGCCTCCTGGTAAGAGCGGGGTGTGGCAGTGACAGAGATAGCCAGTGCAAATGCCCTGCAAGAAGGGGTAAGACGATCATATGAAACAACAGCAGCAAGGGGTGTCGGGTGCACGTCCGCACCCCTTTGCGAAGAGCTATAGGAAGATCCAGGTCAGCGGGTCCCTCGGCATCCGGAGCATCCGTGGCAGAGAAAGCTGGCCCGGGAGTAGAGAGCGACGGCGACGAAGATGAGGGAGACGGTGGCGGAGATGAGGGAGACGGTGGTGGAGAAAGATGAGTGGGTGGAGACGGTGTAGGGGTGGAGATCGTAGTAGGAGACGAGGGAACGAAGGGAACGGCAGGAGAATCAGAAACGGGGAGAAAAGGAGAGGAGTCATCCGAGAAGTAGGAGGTATTCTCGAAGAAGGTGACGTCAGCAGAGACGAACTGCTTACGGAGGACGGGATCAAAGCAACAATAGCCTTTCTGAGTGGTAGAGTATCCCAGAAAGACACATTTGGTGGAGCGAGGGGAGCGCTTATCACTGGTGGCCGAAGGGGCATGCACAAAGGCAGTGCATCCAAAGATTTGGAGAGGGAGAGGAAACGGCTCCTTGCCCGGATACAGAATGGAGAATGGGGTTTTTCCGTGGAGAACCGTGGGGGGAATGCGATTGATAAGGTAACAGGCAAGGAGAACAGCATAGCCCCAATAGGAGCGAGGAACATGCATCTGGGTCATCAAGGTGCGAGCGACATCGAGGAAGTGACGGTTTTTGTGTTCTGCCATAACATTCTGCTGTGAAGTATAGACACAACTAGTTTGATGAACAATCCCATTTTGCATGCAGAATGTAGAGAAGTCATGACTGATATATTCTTTGGCATTATCAGATCGAAAAACTTTGATAGAAACATTAAACTGAGTTTTGATCATGAGATAGAAGGACGTCCATACAGAGAATAATTCGGAGCGATCTTTTAACAGGTACATCCACGTACAGCGAGAGAAATCATCAATGAACGTGACAAAATATGAACTAACTCGACCAATGGTAAGAGTAGGAGAAGGACCCCAAATATCGGAGTGGATGAGATCAAACGGACGGGTAGATCCACGAACGTGCTTTGGAGGGAAGGAGGAGCGGTGATGCTTGTCAAGCTGACAGGCCTCACAGTTGAGCGGAGGACTGTGTGGAGGAAGTTGGGGCAGAAGTTGACGAAGAAGACGTGGAGGAGCATGACCAAGACGGAGATGTCATTGGAGAATATCTGTGGATGTGAAGGAGGTGGAGAAGGCAGAAATGTTGTCCAGGAAGTATAAGCCGCCACTCTCAGTCCCAGTAGCAATCGTCCGTTGGGAGTCCGGATCCTGAAAAGAGCAAGAAGTAGAAGTAAATGTGACGGAATACTGTAATTGCTTGCATAGAGAGGTAACAGATAATAAGTTGCACGGGAACTTGGGCACGTATAGAGTATCCGCCAAGTGAAGAGACGGAGTGACATGAACTATCCCCGTCCAATGGACTGATGATGAAGAGCCGTCAGCGAGAATAACCGGGGGCAACCGATCATGTGTTTCTAGGAGAGAAAAACACTGGAGAGTGTCAGTCATATGATTTGTAGCACCGGTGTCGATCAGCCATTTTCTTTGAGTAACAACGCGGGCACTACCAGAAGACGTGACCACCGATGCGAACGGCTTGGAGGAGGATATGAAAGCCATAAGGGGTAGAAGAGGGAAGCACAAGCCGCGCGACTTAACAGGAGGTCGCGGCGACTAACAGGCAGGAGCGGCTAAAGGAAGAAAGGCAGAGAGACCGCTGAAACAAGGAAGAACCCGCGCGAACAGAGAGAAAACGCAGCGGTTAGAGAGAAAGAGATCTGCAGCGATCACGATGATAGATACCAGCGGCCAGAAAAACCACGACCAAGACGCAGAAGCAAGCAGAGGGAAAGAAGTCGAGCAGCGAGAAATCAGCCCGCGCGAACAGAAGAAAGAGACACCACGCGAATAGAGAAAAGTCCGCTGGGAGGCAAACAGGTCGCAGCAAGAAGAAGAAGAAACAAAGAGGTCGCGCACACAAATGGCAACGACAAGGAGAGAAGAAGCCGCGCGAACAGGGCGCAAGCAGGCGGAAGAAACAAGCCGCGGGGACAGGTCGCGAGAAGAAGAAGCAAGTCGCGCGGACAGGTCGCGAGGTCAGAGAGGGCGCACAGAATCAGGAGGAGAAAATCGAGTCCTCTGATACCATGTTAAAGTAGCGAACAAACGACCAAAAAAACAATCCAGAGTTTTGAATAATTGAAAGTTTTATTATCCAAAAAGATATCTATTACAAAGGTATGTCCTCCCTTATATAGAATGGAGGAGAGATGAGAGAATACACAGGACTAAGCGGACTATACAAAACAAACCGCACAAGCCGCGCGGTTAGACAGAAGGGCTAACCGCACGGCTACCACCAGAGAGAAAGAGAGATTGTCAGGGTAGACCGCTAGACTGCCCGGTCTCCAAGCCGGCTGAGACAAACCGCCAGACCGCGCGGTCTTCAACCCGCCAAGACAGACCGCCAGACCGCCCGGTCACCAACTTCAACACTCCTCTTCCCGTCCTCCGGAAGGCTCTTCCAGACGTTTCTCTTCCTGCATTTCAGTGTGACACATGTATTTTGGGCAAACAACCCCGTTCATCTTTTCCTTCTCATTGTACTCGGAGTTCCGCTCCTTTTCTTTTGGTACACTCTGATATATGAGGTCCGTACAAAAGCACTAATATTTCTGTCTACCGGTATTTTCTTACTTTTATTGATGATTACTCTCGCATGACGTGGTTGTATCTCCTCCGGGATCGCTCTGAGCTTCCCCGCGTCTTCCGGGCCTTCATACTTGAGACTCGCACTAAATTCTCTGCACCAATTCGTACCATTCGTACTGACAATGCGCATGAGTACACCAATCATACCTCCGCGACTCTGCTCTGAGTTCGGCATTCTTCACCAAATCTCGTGTTTGTATACTCCACAACAGAATGGTGTCGCCGAGCGCAAGAATCGTCACCTTCTTGATGTCGCTCGTTCTCTTATGCTTCAAACGCGGGTTCCCAAACCGTACTGGAACTACGCGCTCTCCACGGCCTGTTTTCTCATCAACCGTCTCACTTCTTCCATTCTCCAGTATGTTACTCCCTTCAACCTCCTCTTTCCCTCCACTCCACCTTTTCCCGTTCCTCCCCGGATTTTTGGGTGTACCTGCTACGTTCACCAACTTGGTCCCTCCACCGACAAGTTGGATCCCCGTGCCGCCAAACATATCTTTGTGGGCTACTCGCGCACTCAAAAAGGTTATGTGTGTTATTCGCGTGCTACCCGCAAGGTTACTGTCTCTGCGGATGTCACTTTCCATGAGAATCTTCCCTTCTTCTCTGCTCTGGATACCGCTCTTGATCCAGACCCCGTCGTTCGTCCTGTCATCCCTGCTCCCCGCTCCTCCTCTACTCCTCCTGCCCTACCTCCGGTCCGTCCACCACCACCGGTTATCCGGGTCTATTCTAGTCGCTCTCCTCATCCCGTTGCCCCTCTGCCGTCGGCTTCGACCTCTGGTACTCCTCTACCTGCTGCTCCGACTACCGCATCCACCGCTCATCCGATGGCGAATTACGTCTCTCTCCATCGCCTTTCTCCACCTCTTCTTCACTTTGTCACTTCATTATCCTCTGTTTCTGTCCCTAACTCTTTGCAGGAGACACTTCAACATCCAGGCTGGCGGGCTGCCATGGGCGAAGAAATGACGGCCCTTTGGGCCAACCAGACCTGGGTCCTGGTTCCCTTACCTCCAGGTCAGCACCCTGTTGGGTGTAAATGGTGTTCGTCATCAAGCATGCTCTGGATGGCACTATTGCCCACCTGAAGGCCCGCCTTGTGGCCCGTGGCTTCACGCAACAGGAGGGCCTCGACTATGAGAAAACCTTCTCTCCGGTGGCCAAGCTCAACACCGTCCGTGTTCTTCTCTCCGTGGCGGTGCACCGACACTGGCCCCTTCATCAGCTCGATATCAAGAACGCTTTTTTGAATGGCGACCTTCAGGAAACCGTCTACATGCGCCAACCGCCCGGGTTTGAGACCACGGGGGAGTCTCGGGTGTGTCTTCTCAAGAAATCCATCTATGGTCTCAAACAGTCCCCTCGGGCGTGGTTTGACAAGTTCAGCAAGGTGGTTCGGGACATGGGGTTCACTCGGAGTTCTGCAGATTTCTCTCTATTCACCCGACACCGGGCCACTGGAACTGTCCTTATGTTAGTTTATGTTGATGACATACTACTCATTGGGGATGACTAAAAGGGGATTCAAGAGGTCAAACAGCATCTGAGCACTGCGTTTCAGACTAAAGACCCGGGGCGTCTTCGCTACTTCCTTGGTCTCGAGATCGCACGACGACCGGACGGGCTGGTCCTCTCCCAACGGAACTACTGTCTCGATCTTCTCAAAGACGCTGGTCAGTCTGGTTGCAAGCCAGCTTGTACCCCGATGGAGGCAAATCACAAACTGTGTGCTCATGCTTCTGATGACGATTTGCTTCTTCAGAACCCGGAATACTATCGACGCCTTGTAGGAAAATTGATCTATCTAACGGTCACAAGGCCGGATATATCGTTTGCCGTTGGGGTTGTCAGTCGGTTCATGCGTGCCCTACGGGTTTCTCATCTCCAGGCGGTTGAACGGATTCTCTGATACCTTAAGGGAGCTCCGGGTCAAGGGCTGGTTTACAAAACCTCCGACTCGGCTCCCGCATTGGTTGCTTATTCTGATGTTGATTATGTCGGTTCCCTGGACGATCGGAGGTCAACAAGTGGGTTCTGTACTTATTTTGGTGGTCATCTCATTACATGGAAAAGTAAGAAACAAGCCGTGCTCGCTCGTTCCTCTGCGGAAACTGAATACCGATCGATGGCCTCGGTTGTCTCAGAACTCACGTGGCTTGAAAGTCTCCTTACTGACTTGGGAGTAAAACTCCCCTCATCTGCTGTTCTATTCTGTGATAGTCAAGCCGCCATACACATAACAAAAAATCAGGTGTTTCACGAGCGCACAAAACATATCGAAATCGACTGTCACTTTATTCGAGAGAAAGTTCAATTGAAGAAACTTGAATTAAAGCATATTCCGGGCACTGATCAAGTTGCTGACATTCTCACAAAGGCCTTATCAAGTACCCTGTTCTACCAGTGTTTGTCCAAGCTGAGTTCATATGACCTATACGCTCCAGCTTGCGGGGGAGTGTTAGAAAAGCTCATTTTATCTAGGCCCATTTTGTAACATTTATTGTTTTTCTCTCCCCTCTTTAGTCCCACATCATGTATAAGACTTTCTTCTCTCTTTCTCTCATCTATATATTTGTACTCATTTTTTGTATTTGACACAAGTGAACATATATACAAGGTTGGTTTTTTCCTTCTCTACAAGTTTGATATGCTTTATATTGTGAAGATGGGAAATTTTTTTGTAGTGAAGTGAAAAAAAGAAAAATTATATGAAAGTGAGAGGATAAAATTCATCACTCCCAAATAAAAAAAATGGAGAAAAATATGTGAATTTTGGTATGAACTATAAAGTTGTCGGTTGTAGCTCAAAAATTTGAAGTGATTCCATATGCTTAAATGTAAGTTTGGGAGAATCCACTATATATTCTTTTTGTTGGTGAATTGCTACTTGTTGGACTCAATAGACTCAATATTGTTCTTTAAGTGTGACTTTAAGCCTCCATATTTATCTTTTAATTTTTCTCACCTTAAACCTAAGCCTAACATTTCATCCCATATAAGTCCTCCTAATCCCAAGTATGATGACATCATCTATGTAATGGAGAGAGTGTAGAAGGGCAAGTCTATGGTCACTAACAATGATGGATTTCATTGCAGGCTTCCTTGAAGTAATGTGGTTTGGATTTTATCTAGTAATTGTTTAACTTTCTCGATGCACCTTTCATCGAATTGAATTTTCACTTTACTTTGAATTTGTAGAAATCTACATTCTTATTCTGCAAAGAACTTCTAAACTCATTATTTTGATTATTTTATTTTCTTACATGAGTCCTTCATTGTTACATTGTATAGAATTGATCTCCTATCTCTCTACTATGTCGTGATTGATAGTTAAACTCTCTTATCCCTTGTGTTGAGTATGATTTACTTGGGGACAAACAAACAGTTAAGTTTGAGGGTATTTGATGAGTGAAATTTATATATACATTTTGGCATATCTTTTGCTCTGCGTTACAATTGTTTAACCATTAATTTCCATTATAACCATGTGATATTACAATTAATTTTAACTTATGATACAAGGGAACCTTGGGAACAAAAGACATGACTTTCTGTACATTTGGGAGCTTTTAGGATGAGCTTTAGAATTCCGCACAACTCGCACGGTTATGCAAAAATAAAAAATGACGGACATGCGTTTTATCAACTTGTGCAGTCCTAGGTTTGAGCAGTTGACGTATTTTGGCCATAAAATTTGCAACATAACTCCGATTTTGGTAATCCAAAAGGCTATGGCAAGCTGACTTCAAGGATTACAACTTTAGTGAAGACCACATTTTCTTATTCGCCCTTCTTGATGGTCAAAATTGCCCCGAAATCGAGTTTTGTTCGTTTTGTTCTCCAAGCTGTCGAGCGGATTCTCAGATATTTAAAGAAGGCTCCTGGACAAGGACTTGTTTATAAACCATCGACTTCCTTATCTCTTGTTGTGTACTTTGATGCTGACTACGCATGGTCTCTTGATGATAGACGCTCCACAACTGATTTTTGCACCTACCTCGGTGGACATCTTATTACCTGGCGTAGCAAGAAACAGACTGTTATTGCTCGCTCATCTACTGAGGCTGAGTACCGTGCTATGAAAGCGATCGTATCTGAGGTCACCTGGCTTGAGGCTCTCCTCAGTGATATGGGTCTCAAACTCTTCTGTCCTGCTACTCTGCTCTGCGACAGTCAAGCAGACATACATATTGCAAAGAATCTGGTGTTTCATGAGCGCACAAAGCATATCGAAATTGACTGTCACTTCATTCGGGAAAAGGTTCAATCAAAGAAGATAGTATTGGAACATGTCTCGGTATCCAGTCAAGTTGCTGATATTTTCACCAAAGCTCTCTCTCGGACTTTGTACTATCAATTCTTATCCAAGCTTGACGCTTATGACTTGTACGCTCCAGCTTGCGGGGGAGTGTTAAAGATAAAATAAATAAGCCCATTAGGAGTGACCATGTGTATTGACCCATGTATAATTTATTTAGTCCCACATAATAAATGTAGAAGTCTTTCTCTCTTTCTCCCTCTATATAAGTGTATGTACTCTTATTCTTTGAGATATAATAATATTCAGGGTGATTTTCTCTCTCCTGCGTCTCTCTTTCTACAAAGTTCAAAAGGATTAGTATCTCTAAACTACATCAAGGTACTTTGTTAATTAAGTATGCGGGGAAAAACAGCCCTAAAAAGTAATTTTGGCATGTTTGATTGAAAAACAAAGGCATGTGTAATATTGAGAAGAAGATTGGTTTTTATTAAATACCAATTATGTTAAGAGTATGAACACCAACACAAAAATTCATGAACGTTTATAATGCAATGGGAGGAAATGTTGATCACTGAAAACTAACAACCCACACACAGATTAGATGTGATGCCCTAGTCCCCCCTCATAAGGAGAATATAAACTCATAATAAGGTATAAAGTTTCCGAAGAGTTTTTATATCTCCTATTACGGGAGTATTAGCAATACATCGGGTTGCCCTAATATGCATGTAAATAAATACAAAATAAATGTTTTACATATTTATCGCAACCTAATAAAGAAAAGTTTATTGGATGACACTTTGTCCTAAACAATTTTATCAACAGGTTACTGAAGTATGAAATGGATTCCACAGAAATTACCTATCATAGAGATCATGATTGAAGTACCAAGTCCAACATCTAGACAGAGGAGTTTGATACCAGAAACTTGACAAGCAACTCGAGATAGCTATCACAGAGATCATGATTGAAGTACCAAGTCCAGCAGCTTGACAGAGGAGTTTGATACCAGAGACTTGACAAGCCACTCAATAAAGCAACTCGACATATTTGTTTGTCGAAGATTTCCTTAGATACTAGTACTGTGCAAGCTTCTTGGGTGTAAGTTCTCTATAAGGAGCCCGGTTGCTAAAGTCCCACAGGCCAGAGTACGTGTTAGTCCCTTCTAATTGGGGAGCAATTGACATCAAATTTTGTTTGGAGTCAATTTTTTGGTGCTTGACCAAATCTATACCATCCTCCCATCAAGATCTCAGTACCGAGTTCAGTTTGACATCTTCATCTAAGACAGGCACCACTACTCAAGAAGACCACAACCATAATTTTTCTCTACTAAGGGTCTCCCACTGAACTCTTGGTGTTTTGTCTTGTCCATGACACTATTAATGCACGGTGTGTTGCCCCCATCATGTTCATCTTGGAACTTCAAGAGGAGGTTCAACGAATTTCCATATGGCACGTGATGAAGATCCAACTTTGTAGATTTTCTTTAGTTGGACTACATGATAGCAGAGTGTGAAGATCCAACAAGCCTCTGACTAGCACACTATGAGATCTCTCTAATCATTCAAGGAGCTTAATGCGCGCCACAGTTTACCTTCTTTGGTTCTCGTGTCCACGAAGATTGTAAGCCTTGCCGCTTTCGTCGCCATCACCGCCGCCACAATCCTACCCAAATTGCCGAACTGCACTGGGGGCAAAACCGTCATATTTGCAAAAATAGCGATCTGTGTGCTCTAGATCGACGATTCCGATTCGCCCGTCCAGTGTTTACGGTGGTTACAATGGCGCAATTTGAAGACACTGCCTTTTGAAACTATAAAAGGGACCCTGAACCCACATTTGAAGACATTTCCTTTAGCACTAGAGAGAGCTCCTTCGAAGATCTTTCAAAGTTCTCATTTGGTGTTCGAAATTTCTCTCAAATATCTCCTTTGTTCCTTGAAGATCTCCTTCCCTTTTGAAGACCTCCTTCAAAGGCGACTTAAAGATCTCACTTCGGCTTATTTCTCCTATTCCCCTCCTCCTTGCTTATTTCTACTTAATTTTTATTTTTTCTCTTTCCATCAAGTTTTTGGCGATTGCCAAAACTACGTATTGCGTATATTGTGCATATTCATTGTTGCTTAGTGATGTTTGTTTGAGTTTACCGGCTACCATTGGACACACCCAAGAATCTTACAAAATCACTTGGCCTAGTGATATCCTTTTTATACTGAGTGTAAGCGCCATTAAGATAGTACTTGATCCTAAATATTATTATATCAAACAAATCACATTGGTCGCAAGATTTTTATTGTAGTTGATCATGATTCAACACACTTAAGTTTATTGTTTTTAAAACTATTGCTATAATTATCTACACATAATTTCAAATATGTTGCCCCCATGCTCTACAAATTAACGTAGTTTCTTTAATTCTATTTGTAGTTAATTGTTACTTATGTTGCTTAGTGTCGCATTCAAACTTTTATCACTTGCATATCATCGAATGCAACTCGTCTTGCATCAAAGGAATAAACAACCCTAAAGTATAGTTACATACAAAAATCAACGATAAGAGTTTTAACAAATAAAACCAACTCGTAATGCGCGCACAACACGACAACCCCGTGCGGCCGTATCCACACGACCATGGCAGCGCGACTTTGGAGCTGCACCCGCCGATTTTGGCACTACACCCGCCGCGCAACTTTGGCGCCGCATCTGCCGAGCGGGTTTGGCGCGCTGCGCGGCCTTGGTCGCGGCACCCGCCGCACGGCCCCATGCGCGCCCTTGACTGTGCAACCCCAGGCGCGACGCCGCCTCGGTCGAGCCCCCCCTCGGGCGCGCCGCCCCAACCAGCGTGACCGCCCTCAAACGACCAAGTACGAGCCTTTCTCGTACGCCACTCCATGTGCGAACTTACTCTCGTGTGCGAACTTGCAGAATTCCTTCCGCTCGTGCACCGTGATTTACCTTCTTCGCTTCTTGTGTCCACAAAGATTGTGGGAACTGTCGCGTTCCTCACTGTCACCACTGCCACCAGTCCTGCCCAAATTGCTCGTGGGGCAAAATCTTCATATCTGCAAAAATGACGATTCGTGTCCTCCAGAGCGAGGATTCCGATCTGCGCGTCTGGTGGTTACGGTGAATACAATGGCGCAATTACCAAGCCTCCCCTCGCAAAAGCTATAAAAGGGACCTTGAGCCCTAATTTGAAGACACCTTAGGCTTCAGCACCAGAGAGAGCTCCTTCGAAGATTCTTTAAAGTTCTCCTTCGGTGTTCGAAGTTTTCCTCGAAGATCTCCTTCGTCCCTTGAAGATCTCCTTCCCCTTTGAAGACCTCCTTCAAAGACAAAGATCTCTCTTCGGCCCTTGAAGATCTCCCTCCCCTTCGAAGACCTCCTTTGGGACTCGAAGATCTCACTTCCGCATTCTACAAGACATTTATTGCAATGAGCGGTGGCCGGTGCATCTTGGTCGGCACCATATTGTTTCCTTTTGCATAGACACTTAATGGTTGTTTCCTTTTGCATAGAACCATATTGTTATTCTCCTATTCCCCTCCTCCTTGCTTTTTTTATGGTTAACTTTTATAGCTTCTCTTTCCATCAAGTTTCTGGCGATCGCGAAAACTATGTATTGCATATATTGTGCATATTCATTGTTGCTTAGTGATGTCTGTTTGAGTTTACCGACTACCTTTGAACACACCCAAGTATCTTAGCATATCATTTAGCCTAGTGATATCCTTTCCATTCTGATTGTATGCACCATTAAGTTAGAGAGTAATTGATCCTAAATATCATTACGTCGAACAAATTACATTGGCCGTACGATTTTTTAATGTGGTTGATCTTGATTAGTCACACTTAAGTTTATTGTTTTTTAAACTATTGCTATTATTATCTAGACATCATTTCGAATATGTTGCTCCCGTGCTCTACAATTTAACGTTGTCTCTTTAATTCTAATTGTAGTTAATTGTTGCTTGACTTACGTTGCTTATTTTTGGATTCTAAATTATATCACTTGAATATCATCGAATGCAACTCTTCTTACATCAAAGGAATAAACAAACCTAAAGGATAGTTACGAACAAAAATCAACGATAAGAATTCTAACATTTAGTCAATGTACTAAATTTGCAGTTACACTCATTCAAATTTTAGATTCACCTACTATGCTCTCTCTCATTTTACAACACCATAAGCATATAAAATAAATCATCCATTAATCTACAATAAAAATCAAACTGAAGGATAAATTTGTTAAACTCCAACATAGAAGAAGCAGATAAAAGCATCCTTATAATAGCCAATAGTTACAAATGCACATACTCAAAATACGAGTTAAGGTTGACAAAAACCTAGCTTTTGCCAATAAAGATTAGTATAACATTCACAGTGTAAACTACAGAAAAAACAAATATAGCTATATGTACTACATAAATAGATGTGTTTTTGATGAATTATAAATAAAAGATCAACAACACTGGGTAGTACTTCAAGCAAACATTCTTTTAAACGCAGTCAGCTGATCAATGGTGAAATAATTTGTAGAAAATACTCTAAAAGCAGGTCTGAAATTGAAATCAGCAAGAGAAGCAGTTCACTCGAGCATTAATAACTGACCTAATGACATACATATTATTGGATAACAGTTTACCAGATTCTTGCTAAGGAAGAATGAAATGGATAAACAAATAAATAATCACACTCAGTGATTCAGACAGGTAGTCACCTTCGTATGGAGATTGCGATGGGCCAAGAATCATCACATTAAAGTAGCGCATGTTTTCTTCTGATGGAGACGCGCTGATCCCCGGAGCTGCACACACAAACGAACAAAAAGATATCGAGAAAAAACATAGATAAAGCAACACACATGCCATATATAAAACCTCTAAAGCCATCAATTCTCGCTAAATGTTCTCCAGAAATCATAAAACGGCGACCTCCAATCTGCAAACCAAGCTAAACAATAGTCTCGGAGCTAAGGGAAGAACAGTACCTGGTTCACTGAGAAGACGCTGCGTTTCCTATCAAATCAAAAGATCCAGAAACCATAACAAGTCAGAGATACGAAAATTAATGTAGAACCAACAAACAGAAGAAATCCAATCCGTCGCAGGCACGCAATTTCTCGAAGATGCTAGTAGGAGATCGGAATATATGTATTACCTTAACGATCCTCCGAGGTAAATTACTATTTGCCATCTTCTCTAGATTAGGGTTTGCTTTTCTGCAAAGTAAAGGGAGCGCGATGAGGACAGCGAGCGATTGCAGAATCCTGAAGCTCGTTCGCCAAAGAGAGGGGAAGAAGCCGAGCCGAGTTCCATTATATTGTCACTTCTTATTTTATTATTATTTATATCAATTATATTATTATAATATGTTTTATTATTTTATATTCTAATATTTTTTAGTGTGTAAAAGGGATTTAAGTCGAGCTTTTGGAAATCGGTTGGCCCACCGGACTGGCTGAAACTTTAGGCTCGGTTTGGCACGGTGGAGGCGGTCGTAAATGCATGGATTAAACTGTTATTCGTTAAGGATCACCTAATAAATATCATCTGTTTGAACATAAAAGTTGACGAAGTTCTTTAAGTGGGCGTTAACAAATGACAATTTAACTTTCATGTTCATAACTGCCACCACCGTGAGACTCCGTTTGGAACGGCTTATCGCCGCTAATTTGCTCCGATGAGCTCGGACAAAAATATCATTGTCATAAAATATATATTTGATATGACAAAAGTTACTACCGTTACAAAAAAAACTAGTTTGGAACATAAGATTTTGATATGATAATGACATTTTTGTCCAATCTCACCGGAACAAATAAGTCGTGATAAGTCAAGCCAAACACTGCCTTTCGCATCGACGGAACCAAGCGGTTGACTGAAAAGTCGAGAACCGTGGCCGGTTTCCTGTAATCGGGTGAGTCAATAAGCATTATTGGGTGCGAACCAACGGTTCAATAAGTAGTCATGTAAAACCAAACCTACAATTTTGCCATTTTACAAGCAGTCTTTGGCATGGACCGAAGAACCATTTCGCCATATTTCCTCGCCGACATCCATCCTTGCATCGACGGAAGAACAAAAGAAGCCTGCATTTCAGCTCGTCCTCGACGGCTTTTTGCTCGTGAAAGGAACACCCTAGGGTTCTTCATTTAGAAGGACAGAAGAACCTCTTTTTTTAATTTGTTTTATTGTTTTCAATTGCATGCAAAATTAGTGCTCGATTAGTTTCATTAGGAACTCTATGCTTTAATTTCAGTTATTCTTGTTCTCATTTCTGTCTTTTTTTTCTTGTTTCTTTCTTCATTGCTGAATTTTGAGCGTTTGAGGCAAGCGGGCACGAGATCTTCTTCTAGTCAGCCATTCATTGTGATGCGGGAAGGGGTTAGGAGTGCAAACGCGTCGAGTTTGGAAAAATTTTCAAGCTTGGGCTCGAGTTAATCATTTCGAGCTCAAGCTCAACGAGCTCATTTTATCTTGGCTCATTGCGATTTCGAGTCGGCTAACCTCAACTCTTTCAATTCTAATGGAACCGTTCACTGCAAGGCATTTGAATCAGATTCCTGCTTTCAATTATTTGCTAATGTTATTAGTTATTATGTTCACCATTATTTTTGATGTGGTTTCCCAAGATAGATTAGGCCGAACCGGAAATTTATTATCACGAACTCAATCGGCTCGTCGACAAAGTTGTAATGGGATCATTATCACGCAATTTCGAATCTTATTAACCTTCCAAATAAACGACCAAACATGAGTGCGCGCATAGGCGCTAACCGCACTATCGCACCTCCTTTGGTGGGCTAGGTGGGGTCAAAGTCAACCCCACCATGAAGGAGGTCGGGAAAACCACCCCCACAATCCTTAGGGGAGTGGCCAAGCCCACCCCTTAGGGGTGCAGCCAAAGGGCACCATCCAAAGGGTGCAGACAAGTCACACCCCTTGGAGGTGCGGTCCCCATGGGGGTGCGGCCAAGTCGCACCACGTTGGGGTGAGGCCCCCATGGGGGTGCGGCCAAGTCGCACCCCCCCCCCCCCCCCCCGTCCCGTGGGGTGCGGCCAAACCTGCACCTCCACTCTGAGTGTGACTTGTACATTCGGCCCTACACAACCTCTTCAGGGCAGCCAGCGCCGCACCCCCTAAGCCCACACACTTGATGTACGACAAGCACCCCCATGTCCATGGTGTGCGTCAAATGTCTCTAATTTGTCAATCCGCACTCACTACGTTACCGCACTCATGACACGCTCAGAACATCTTCATGCCCACTGCACACACATCAATTAACTTTCTTAATTTCTAAGACTCCATGTATTGTTCATTCCCATCAAAGCAGCTAATGGAACTGCCCGAAGCTGCCTAAATTGCACTAATTGTCCGGGGGGAGTCATTTTCAAAAAAATAGCAATCCATGTGCCATAGATCGATGAACGTGATTTGCCCGCCATGTGGTTACGGTGGTTGCAGCGGCAAAATTACCGGGCTACCCATGGTAAAAGCAATAAAAGGAGTGTAGAGCTCTCATTTGAGGATGATCCTGACATATGATGAGTTCACGATTCTGCCGGCATATGAGTTCACCCGCATAAAAGGAATTTGTCGACGCCGAGAAGCTTCGCTCGAAGAACGTTGCATCCCCTTGCGTTGAAGGCAAGTCCCGACCTCCATTATTTTTGGGCTCTTCCTTCCCTATTTCAGCCGTCATTCGCGAAGAAGACATCTTCTCGACTCCTCCATTGGTTGTCACTCCTCAACGACGGCAAGTTGACGAAGAATCCGAGTCTCCGGCGACCGGAACTCAGCGTCTCAACAAAGAAGCCATCTTCAGGTCTCCTCGATGGAGACAGAGCAGACCCAGACTTTGATTGCTTGCCTTCTTCAGTCCTCTCCGCTCATTTTGTCAAGGAGCCCTAATTATAAGTCGAATGTAGCTCTGCTGAAATTAACCAATCTCATTAATCATCTTAGATTGCTTGATTTCTAATGGTTTAGTTTCTTCGCAACAACCAAATCTAAAGAATTCATGTGATTAATCACCTTCGATTGCTTGAAAATATCATATACAAAGGATAGAAAAATCATACACATTCTGCGTGTCAATAATGATTTTAAAATCTAATGTGACAATAAAATAATCCGGTGAGTCAATAAAATTTAACTGTCAATACTCAATAACAAAAAGAGCAGTTCGTGTTTGGCTACACAAAAAAAACGTGCAAATACAATATTCATGTATCTTTCCAATTTTACTTCAAAATCTAAGCTCAAATATTTGATAATCAAATACAAATCTTGGATTTTGTGAACTCTAATCATAGAGTAAAGAGCTTGGATCTATTGCACCAGCACTTTTTTTATTAGATTAATGTTTCATAAATATTACTAAATACTAGTTATTAAAAGAACATGGGGATAATACGTTAAATTCATATACAACCATATAGTGACAACCGACAACTACAAATCATACCAATGACAAATTCACAACACAATTTCTACGCCATCTCCATTTGACACGACACATTGGTGGCGGTCATAATCGCATGGCTTAAACCGTTATTCGTTAAGGATCACCTAACAAACAACATCAACAAACAACATCAGTTTGAACATAAATGTGAATAAAGTACCTTAAGCGGGCATTAAGGAATGACAATTTAAGGCTCAATCGGCACCAAACAACACAGTTTTCAAGCCTAGTACCTATGCACATTATTATGAGACGATTGTTAACCACAACCCGTTATCGGTCAATCGCACCCCAAAATTCCCCAAAATTTCCTAATTTTATGTGCCTTTTCGAAATATGTAATGTGTATGCAATTTCAAGAAAAATGTTCAACACGAAAGTTGTAGATCTCCAACTTTCGTGTTAAACATTTTTCCTGAAATTGCATGGACAAGACTTATTTCTGAAATACGCAAAACCCGAACATATTTCCAAAATACGTATTGTACATTCATTTTTAGAAAAAGTAATCAACACGAAAGTTGTAGATCACGACGAGATTTACAAGTTTCGTGTTGAGCACTTTTCCTAAAATTGCATGTACACGGCGTATTTCGAAAAGACGCGAAAAATTATTAGACTAGCCAATAACGGATTGCTACAATCAATGTTACACTTTGCAAGGAAAAAAGAATGTGTGCTGAGCCCACGCCATGCCGGTGAATATTGGGTGCAGGAGAATATTGTGTCGACAATCACTTGAATTCAAATTTTTGACCCAATAATATTTTATTCAAAAAAAACCAGCCTTGTATTGGAGGATACTCTTGAACCATGCAATTTCACAACCTACAGATCTATGGTTGATGCACAATAAAGAACCGTGGTTCGCAAGAAGTACTCAATAAATTTTTGACGATGTTGTAAGCAGTCTTATAATGACTAAACGATCCCCATTTATACTCAAATAAAGAACCGTGGTTTTAAAACTGCCAATAGTCATTTTAGGTGTTTTTAGAACTGCAAATAGCTTTCCTTTGTCTGCTAATAACATTGCCCTAAATTTTTAATGAAATCTCTATCTAAAGTGAAATGATAAAATAATGTCATACAATGACAGTTGAAAGCCATGCCCTACTTTTCATACGAAATGCTCAAGCCACCGCAAACTATTCGGAATTTCATGAAGCACAGTTAAATAGCAATGGCCACCCGTCCCAAGCACAAAATTTGGCGGGCCGAGGCCAACGCTATTTGGCCGCAGCAAAAGCAAACAGGAATTCAAACTTTCAGAAGCAAACTCATCCACATGCGCAGCATAAACAAAACAAATGGTAATAAATAACGGGTAATTCTTCGGCAATGTGGAGTAACATAGCGGTGTATAGTGAGAACCACCCACGAAAGGGATAATGCACACCGCCGCATCCCTTACCCGCCATGCGGATAATTCAATAGTCATTATCCTCGACGACTAACCGTAGCCATATGCTATAAGGCGGGCGCGAATCGGGCCCCGACGATCGATGGACTCCTCAGGGCACCAAATTACTTTTTTTTGTGGGAATCTAAACAGCACTTCCACGTGAAATCCCGGGGATTTTGGCAAACGAAAAGCATGCTCATGTCTAGCGAAATAAAAAAAGATGGAAAAGCCTTGGAAATCTCATCTAAAACAACAATACCCAGGGCAATGTTCTTTAATTTAGGAGGCGCTTAGTGCTCCAGCATTCACTGCAGAAGAAGGAAGTTCAGAAGGTTAGCATAGAGAGAAAGCGGGAATTATGCAATGCAATGGCTACCAACCTCCGCTTCTTCGCCAGCACCAATTTTCGCTGCGGCATCTTTTGCTGTTTCATCGGCTGCAATGGACGATAATAACATGAATTATTGGCGTCGCCTTGTGGAAAACTTTTGCTCGTTTAAAATCACGGAGCTCTAAAGTGCCAAGGATTAGGCAGCTATAAACAGCTGCTGGAAAGATCAGCCCAATAAAGACTTCATTTTTTTTATATATAAAATTTAGAACAGCTGCTGGGGAGGTTTGAAATCAAACTCCAGCCAGTCAGCAAGGCAAGGCCGTCAGGTTCTTAATCAAGCTCTCCAGTTCGTCTCAGGTCTGTAGAGACTGTTGGTGACCCTGTCGAAGATGTAGAGAGGACAATGGGCCTGTAGGTGAGACATTGCAATATCGTCTAGTAATTAGATTAACTTTTTGTTATCGTGCATTTTTTAAGTTCAGCAGTAACTAATTTTGCACTTCCATGTTCAACAGCAATTACAAAAATACATTATTAATCCGTGTATATTTTTCCTCTCATAACCAACTCGTTTTTACCACCACAGCAACAAAAACAAATATTTTATACAATGTTTTCGAGTATTGAAGTTTAAGGTGTCACTGAGTTGTTGATGCATGTTCAATAAATTGAAGTATGCTTTTTAAAAAAAACACTCCTTTGTCCATGAAGTTGCACTTCGCGTATTGACAATTTAGGAGTGCTATTAGAGCTATGTTTAGTGGTGCGGTCCGTGAGTGGGGGGCGGCTCCGAGTATAATGGTGAAAAAAAGTGCCTGTGTAACTACCGTAGCATCCATCAAAATATAGGACGCGACCTAAAAAAGGAGTTTGGTCGAAAAATGCTGCCCTTACGTTCCAAAAGAAAGTGTAATGTGTTACGTGTGTGCATTCATTCAAGTGAACTTCTCTCGTCAAAATTTATGAAGCGCGCATATGGAAGCCGCCGTGGTCGTGGGCACCGTAGCATCCATCAAGATATAGTGGTGCGGTCCGTGAGTGGGGGGCGGCTCAGAGTATAATGGTGAAAAAAAGTGCCTGTGTAACTACCGTAGCATCCATCAGGATATAGTGAAGGCCGCGACCTAAAAAAGGAGTTTGGTCGAAAAATGCTGCCCTTACGTTCCAAAAGAAAGTGTAATGTGTTACGCGTGTGCATTCATTCAAGTGAACTTCTCTCGTCAAAATTTATGAAGCGCGCATATGGAAGCCGCCGTGGTCGTGGGCACATTCACTCAAGTGGACCCCCCTCATCATAATTTATGGGGCGCGTAGTTGGAAGCCTCCTTAGTCAATTTTCTTATAATTAATTTGTATGAATTAATTAATAAATATTAATCAATTAAGTAAATTATTTTGTATTTCCTTGTTTGGTTGTCCTCCCTCATTTATATAAGGGGGAGAGGTTTATGGGTGAAAGTATCCTAGATGTACGAAAGATTTTAGGGTTGCTTCCTAAGTTTTCTCTCGTTCCCTCCTTCCTCTCCCTCACCTCCGCCAGTCCTTTCCCCGGCCGGATTCCTCACGGGATTTTAATTTAACCGTAACAATTGGTCCCGATCTGCCTCACCGTCAGTAATCTCGCCGCCGGTGCTCGTCTGCCACTGTTGTTCTGGAACGTATCCGCCACCAACTTCCAACGTTGTTCGCTGCAGCGCCGGCCATCGTCTTCCGACATCCGCCAATTCTTCGCGCACATCGCAAAGGCCGATCCGCTCCCGTGTCGTGCTGATCCATCGTCTTTTTCACCGATCCATCGTCTTTCGACATCCGCACCGATCCATCGTCGCTGCCTATCGTGCGATCCATCGTCTTTTGATATCTGCAAGCCCGCCATCGTCGATCCGTCGCTCCAGTGCCGCGTCCGCCTGATTTCTCTCTGACCCGCTTGCTTCCGCCGCCACGCTCTGTCTGCCTTGCCAAATTGGCTATTGCCAGATCCGCCTATGTCGATCCCCAATCCGCCTGCTCTGCCCAGCCCTACCGTCGTCCCTGTTGCGCCCGCGGCTCTCCACCGTCCCCGCCCTCAAGCTGCTGGCCGCATGGCTCCCAACACCTGCTCCGCCGACGACCCTCCTTATGTCGTCGTCAACGCCTTGAACCACCTCAAAGGCGAGTATAGTTTTTGCCGAAACATATATACACCCCAAAGATATGACAAGGACGAAAAAACTAGCTACAGACCACCACGGAATAATTACAAATACAAACCTAAAAGAAAATATTTCTTACGAAAAAGTAATGCTAGGAAGCCATACCTAAACAAAGATAAGCATGTTAGGAAGTATGATCGACGAAGAAATTATATTAAAACTTTAGCATGTTTTACTTGTGTCACCACTGAGCATCTAGCTAGAGAATGCAATAAACGACATAATATACATAACAAACAAGCTGCCTTGATAGCCTGGACAAATGAGGATTTACTACAAGTTGATGAAACAATTAGTGACACGGAAAGTATTTATAACATCATTAGTATCAATGACCAAGATGATAGATATCTTCCTAGCACTAATAGTGATACAAAAGAATTACCAAGAGAACTAGTTGAATTCGATAGGAAGTGTTAAATTATTTTGTATTTCCTTCTTTGGTTGCCCTCCCTATCTATATAAGGGCGAGAGATTTATGGGTAAAAGTATATCTTGGATGTACGAAAGACTTTAGGGTTGCTCCCTAAGTTTCCTCCCGTTCCCTCCTCCTTCCTTTTCCTCACCTCCGCCAGCCCTTCCCCCTGCCGGATTCCTCCCGAGAATTTATTTTAACCGTAACATAATGACACTGCTACGTCCACTGCTACATCTACTGCTACAGTTTCACATCGCCACAGGCCCGAACACTACCGAGTGTCCTAAACAAAACTTAAGATAATGCTTAATAAAGATATTATAAATATGTTTAGTACTTAAGATCCTCGAGTTAGAGTATAAACTAATATAAATTTGAAAAGTAGGATGTGGGAATACAAATAATAATAATAATTTTTAATACTTCTTGTTCAATCATAAGACAAGAATTTGTACATATATTTATAGGATGGAGTGAAAAAACAACTTCAATCGAAGATGTGGGGCTAATCTATACATGAGAGAAGAGGTCTTTGGGCTTATTTATTTCTTCTAGACTCCCCTGCCAGTTGGAACATACAAATTGTAGGTGACAAGCCTGGAAATGAACTGTCGGTATAGTTGGCGTGGCAAGGCCTTCATGTGGAAATCAAAAATTTGCTAGGCAGCAGGTACATGTCGCAGATCAAGTTTGTGAAATTGTAACATTTTCCCTGATGAAATGACAATCGACTTTGATATCTTTGGCGCATTCATGAAAGACGGGATTCTCGGCGATATGGCTGACAGTTTGACTATCACATTACAGGTGGCCAAATGGGGAGCTTTATACCATGATCAATAAGAAAACTCTCTAACAACACAAATTCAAAAATAGCAGATGTCATTGAACAATATTCAGCCTCTGCTAAATAGCATGTCACCACTATTTGCTTCTTGCTTCACCAAGAGATCAGGTGTCCTCCAAAAGATGTGCAGTAGCCACTTGTATGCCAATGATCATTGAGGGAATTGACATAGTCGGCATCAGAATAGATAATTAATGATAGAGAAGAGGAGACTTATACACAAGCCCTTGTTCCAGAGCATTCTTCAAGTACCGAAGGATCCGCTCGACATCCTGGAGGTAGGACAGCCAGGGAGCATGGATGAAGTGGCTGACCACCCTAATAACAAATGATATATCAGGTTGTGCGACAGTCAAATATATAAACTTGCCAATAAGGCGACGATAGTACTCCGGATTGAAAGAAGCAAATAAGAGTCAAATGCGTGAGCATAAAGCTTGTGGTTGGCATCCATTGGTGTATTAGCAGACTTGCATCCTGAGTAGCTTGCATCCTAAGTAGCCTGTATCGTGAATAAGGTCAAGACAGTACTTCCTTAGAGACCAGATGAGGTCATTGGGTCGACGAACTACCATAATACCCAAAAAATGGTAGAGGTGACACAAATCTTTGGTCTAAAAGTGTGAGGTCAAGTGCTTTTTAATCATAGATAACTCAATCAGGTCATCGCCCGTGATGAGAATATCATCAACATATACAAGGAAGATAACTAACTTACAAGGCAATATCAAGTAAATAAGGAGAAATCTATCGAGCTTCGAATGAAGACAAAATCTCGAACAACTTAACTGAACTTATCGAACCAGGCCTAATAGGGACATTCAGACGTGAGATAGTAAGGGGAACTCAACATGAGGAAGCGAGAAGTAAAAAGGTTGATCCTCAAGGAATGTGACATCATCGGAGGTGATTGTTTTCCAATCAGTGGGAGAATAACATGCAGACCTTTTGCGTGCGTGAGTAGCCAACAAACAAATATTTGGTGGCACGTGGTGTCAGTTTGTCCACCGCTGGGTCAAGATGATGGATGAAGAAAACATTGTTGAAGATACGATGAGTAAAAGAAAAGAGAGGTGTGGAAGGAAAGAGGATAGAGAATGATATGCGGAGGAGCGGTGAAGTGCCAATAGATTACGGGTCAAATGTTGGAGAAGTCCCTTAGTCCAGAGGACATGACGCACAAAGTAGACCCACTCGACAAAATTCTTCTTTCCAATAAGAGAGATAGTGATAATTCCAAGTTCATTGCGAATTTCATAGATGGGAGTCAGGGCAAGCGTGACCGCAATGGTCAAGGTTGCAGAAACTGCGTTTGTCTCCATGATATAAGCAAGCTCAGGGGGAAGGTGTCAATGAGCATTGGGTACTGGCAGAGGTCGCGGTAAGCTCAAGGCTTGAACAGGCCAACGCCGAGTTCACAGAAGACGTGAGAAGAGGTCACTAAAAAAAAGAAGTGAGCTCCAAAAGAGCGTTGGAAGTGTAGTGAGCTCAAGCCAGACAGCTAGTTCGCAGAAGCAGTGAGAAGATGTCACTGGAGGAAGAAGCAAGGAGCCCAGGAGAGGTTGTAAGCTCCAAGGGAGAGAAGCATAGAGCATCAGGGGAGAGGAGTGGGCTCCAGGGGAGAGAAGTAGCGAGCTCCAGGGGAGAGGCAGCGAGCTCCAGGGGAGAGAAGAACTATGTTCAAACAGATCAATGAGTTCACAGAAATCGCAAGCGCAAGCATAGAGAACCCAACGGAGGCTAAGATTGGCTGCGAGCATCAACCTTGGGTGAGCTCAAGCGAGTTAGCAGAAGCCGTGAGAAGAGGTCACTGAAGGAAGAAGTTGAGAGCTCCAGGAGAAGATGTTGTGAGCTCCAGGGGAGAGAAACATAGAGCTCTAGGGGAGAGGACTGAGCTTTAGAGGAGATAAGCAGCGAGCTCCAGGGGAGATAAGCAGCGAGCTCCAGGGGAGAGAAGCAGCAAGCTCCAGGGGAGAGAAGCAGCAAGCTCCAGGGGAGAGAAGCAGCGAGCTCCAGGGGAGAATAGCAGCGAGCTCCAGGGAAGAGAAGAAGCGTGTTCAAACTAATCTGCGAGTTCACAGAAGTCGCAAGAAGAGGTCATTAGAAAAGAAGCAATGAGCTCAAACCGCTGGTGAGCTCAAGCCGTCGGGTGCTGGAAGCTAGTAGCGACGAGCTCAGAAGGTTGGAAGTCGGCGAGCAAGCAGAGGGAACCCGGCGGAGGCTAAGACTGTCTGCAAGTGTCAACCTTGGGTAAGCTCAAGCCAAGGAGGCGGGGGAATAGGAGTGGCGAGCTCTAGAAGCAAGGGAAAAATAGCCAGCGGGGACAGACAACGGCTTCTGTGAGTGCAGAAACGTTAGAGAGGCTGGGAGATCCAAAAAAAAGTGAGTGCATGCGAGTTCCTGAGACGAGACGACGGGCGGTCGCAGAGGCTGCGAGTTCAAATGGGCAGGCATCGAGAGATCCAGAGACTGAAGGGTCTATAAGGCCAAGTAGTGGGGTTAAATCCAACAACAAACGAGACAGTTTTGGCGAGCTCCAGGGGGCTGGCTGCGAATACCCGAAAAAATGGGGGAAAATTTGTGGACGTTGGGAATCAAGATGCTCTGAGAATATGGGAATATGGAGCATAAAATATCTTTTATTACTTCTGATCAACTTCTCATTCAATCATAATACAAAAATTTGTACATATATTAATAGATGAGTGAGAACTAAGCTCTAATTGAAGATGTGAGACTAATTTACACATGAGAGAAAAGGTCTTTTGATGGGGATTGGCGACGCGGACCCGCAGTGGAGCATGAGTTTTGGGCATGTTTGGGGCCAATTGACTACTTGTCATATTTAGCATTACCGGATCCGATTCCGTGAATGCGTCCGGATAGACGTTTTGATATTTCTCATATGTTTGTTTTATTTTGTGTTTCATTTAGTGAAATCAGACAACCATCATGTACGGCCACTCATAGCCTTCCAAGATGGTTGCCCAAAGTCAAGTTCTATTATAAATAAGAGGGTATGGGCAAACGTCAAAGCTATTAAAGATTTTGAAGAACTCTATTCCCGGAATCCATCGATCCCCTCACGGTAATGACTCCTAGGTGGTTTACCGCATCCCGAAAGGTATTTTCCATCTATAACCTTCATATTTCCCCTTCCCAAACAATAGCTGTCCCCCTCCAGCCGCTCCAAAACAGCAACCTCCCCATCAACCGCCGCACGCCTTGCTGCCGCTCCAAACAGCCCCGCCACCTGCCACAGTCAAAAAACCCAGTTTTCTGCTCCCCCTGCAGCCGCCCTACACCCTTGTTGCCACCTCTCTTTCAACAGCCCCCCAGTTATAGACAACAATCTTGCTCCCCTACAACCACCCAGCACCCTTTCAGCCACCTGTCTTTCAACAGCCCGCAACTCCCTGATTTTCCACACCTGGAAGCCATAGCCCCTCCCCAACTGCTCAATTCAGATCCAGCAGCCGCCCCCATCCAGCCCCATCTCCGCCGTCAAACTCCCCCCGGGAATGTCTCTACCGTGCCGCACGTCTCAAAGTTCTCCTCCCACGGCAGCCCTCGCACCTTGTGAGTATTTATTTGTTGTATGGATCTTTGTTTTCTATATTGAAATATGGTGTTATTATTTCATGTTTATCTGTATACATAGCATCGTGGAATTTTGTTCTATATTCGCTTGTGATTTGCAGCAGTGGAAAGGCTTAAATCCACTTGCCTAAATAATTGGTTTGCCTTGCTTAAAATATATGATTTAATCATTTGTTATTATACCTTGAATTCGTCGTCGGGTCTTGCATCTTACATATAGTAGCTTAGGGTTGTCGAGTTGTCTTAATTTCCTTCATCGAATACTTGCGGGTTGAGAGGATTCTCTTCTCGCTGCTCATTTTCCGCAACCTCTGAAGAAAGAAGGCTTGATTTATTTTGGTTTAACTAGATTGCAAGTACTTAACCTACTGAACAAAGTTCATTTTTGGAGTGACAGGTTTGCATTCTTCCAAAAAGAGTACAGGGAAGTTGAACTAAATGATGTCGCGAAGGAGATCGTTAAGTTCTTGTCGGGTTGTTGTTTGGATGTAAAACATTGTGTCGCGAGTATCAGAAGTCACGGATATTGATGTTATCCAAGGTAAAGGCATGTTTGTATAGACCGTATTCGCCTTTGCTCCTCTAACCTTCTTACTAATTCATATTTTCCTGGAAGTTTTTCTTGTACTCACTCAAACCTTTGGAGGCCCCGTCATCGAGATGTCGGCAGCAGAGAAGAGGAAGCTCCAAAAGCGGATGAAAGGGGAGTCTCAAGAGCGAGAACAAGAGGTTGTGGGCCATTCCAAGAGAACAAAGTATCAATCGATGCTTCTCCTGCCAGTCAAGGTGTTTTTTCCTGTCGACTTTGGGAGTGATTAGGAGGATACCGTCGGGGTACGACTAATACGGAGGGATAGAAAGGGCAAGCGGGCTGAAATAAGGCAATACCTCCCTTCCTGGAGAGACGACAGCGAAGTGCACTCGCATGCATCTGTTGTTATGTTTGCCCTCTACGGTCAGAAGGGAGTGCAGAACGTCGCTGCCGAAGACCACCCCTTTGAGGAGTATAACTTTAAATCATCACATTGGTTTTGAACTTACTGGCGCTTGGATGCTACAGAAAGGTCTGAAAGGAAGGTTCACAAGCTGAATAAGTTGAAGGTAAAAATATCACATAGTAATGGCGAGTTAGATTTTGATGTTCGTTCCCACTAACTCTTTATTCTCAATCCCTTTTACAGCAAGCTTACGACATGTCAAACCCTCGATTCCACGACGAGTTGTTTAGGAGCAGCAAGGAGCCTCCGTATATACTATTGCGAGGATCTGAGAATATGGGATGTTAAAAGATGAGTTTACAGATGTTGAATATAATGGCATTTATCCTGAACCGGCCTATTTTTATCAGACAGTGGTGGAGAGGGAGAATCCTGAAGATGATGCTGACTCAAACACCTGTCGGCAGCTCAGGACGACAAAGCCAAGGTTCAAAAGCTACTGCAAGCACTGACAAGGAAGAGGTGGGCAGTATAGAGAAGGACGAATCTAACACATTGATGGTTCTAGCCCAAGTAGTAGTTAGTACTTAGTACTCGTAGAATGGATTGTATAGACTTTTTCTTTTATGGCATATATGTTTTTTTTTTCGGGTACTTGCAGGGTCTATTTTTTGGAACCTCGAGTATGTCGTACCTGTAAAGACAATTCTATATATATGTATATACATATATGTATATATATAGATACATATATGCATGTATACATTCATATATGTATTCATACATACATATATGTATCTATATATCATGTACTAAAGGATGATTCATCTCAAACATGTTACTCCATTGTTTTCATGCTTCCTGTAATGCACCAGAAAATGTTAGATGAGTGTGTTGATATTGATCATACAAATGGGCACTAAATTCTCCAGTGCGACGTAATCTGGTTGACCTTCATATTTTTACTGCGATATCGGCAGGTTTGTAGAGATGCGTATATATAAGGTTTATGAACATTTTCCCCATCCACTCTGATACGGTTCGTGGGTCTTGAACCCTAAAAGCGAATATTGCGCCATATAGGTTAAGTGAAATCTGTGTTAAGGATGTTAACGTTGGAGTGTTGTGTAATCCATGCATCGGTTGAGTGGGTAACAGATGGATGCAGCTCACAACTCCTGGGTTGACTTGCTAGAGTTCCGAGAGCGGTTTCCAGACTTCCACCTTGAGGACAAGCTGGTGCTTGATGGGGAGGGAAATGTTATGCCCCCACACCCGCTTGGGTTCTCGGGACATAAGTACTCACGACGGATCAAGGAGCGCGCTCAAGACAACGGGGCTGAACCATCCGGTTCAGCCCCCACACAATAAACCGGCCGGGATAGGGGCTGAACCACTCCGGTTCAGCCCCACTTGAGGGGGCCGGCCGGCCCCCTCTTTCCCCGGGTATTTATAGCCCGGGGATGCTTGGGATGATCATTCATGAACTATCAGGTATTCTCCTCCTCTACTCTCAAACCCTAACCCTAGTCTCTTCTTTTTCCCCTCTAGTTTCTCCTTTTTCCTCTCTACTTCTTGCTAGATCGTATCATTTGGTATCAGAGCAACTTTCCTGCGACCATGGTGACTCGCTCGGAGGCGGAAGCGTCACGATTGGCAACCCTAGAGGAGAACTACGTAGGGTTGGCGGATTCGGTGACGGCAATGGAAGCTCGCTTGAACACGTCCACAAAGAGCATGGAAGAACGCATGGATGGACGCATGGAGGAGATCAAGGCGCTGTTGATGCAGTCGTTGAAGGGAAAAGCGGTTCCGGGCAGCGATTCGGAGGCGGAGGCGTCGCAAAATGGCCAACCGGCAACCAATGGAGGGGCAGCCGGCTCCGGAAACCTGTTCCAGGGCGGGATCGGGACCGATCCGAGCCGCACGGAGCCCGCGGGCATCGGATCGGCCCCCGCCTGGACCGGAGCGCCGCCCAGCCAGGCGGGCTGGACAGGGGCGTCGGGGGGCGCTGACTACAGCCGCCCAGGGGGCAGCTATCTCCCCCGACACCCGCCGACCTGGGCCGCCCAACATCTGCCGCATCCGGGCGTGCCGGCTGGAAGCGGACCAGGCGGTCCTTCCGCCACCCAGGAGAGGGCCGCGGCAGAGCCCTGGCGGACCCGCGAGGCTCCAGCAGTGCCCTTGCGACCACCGGGGGCTGTCAACGGCAATTTCGGAGGAAGAATGGGCCTTCTACCGACGCCACAGCACGTGGGAGGGCCGATGAGGTTCGGCAACGGCGAAACATGGCACGAACAGCCTCCCCGACAAGGATTTCAAGGCGGAGGACAGCAATGGGGCGGCGGCCAAGGGGGAGCGAACTTCCATGACCATTACGGCCGACCACCACAGGGACCGGAGTTTAACGGGAGACACGGCGACATGCATCAACGACCCTACATGCCTCCGAAGAGAACTCGCATGAATTTCCCTAAATTCCGCGGCGGGGATGCGTTGGAGTGGGTGCAAAAGGCTGAGCTGTTTTTCACTTATCAGGAGATTCCAGATGACCAGTGGGTGCAGTTGGCGTCCTTCCATCTGGAAGACGACGCATACCAGTGGGCTCAGTGGTTCATACGGGCCTACGGATACGCAACATGGGCCAACTTTGTGGAAGGGTTCGTGGCACGTTTTGGGCCGTTGGAATACGAGGATGTGGAGGCCACGCTACAGAAGCTTCGTCAGAAGGGTACAGTGATGGAGTACCGAGCGGACTTTGAGAAGCTAGCAAACCGGGTCAATTGGGAGGAGAAGACGCTCCTCAGTTGCTTCATATCCGGCCTGCGGGATCATTTGAGGGATGAGGTCCATGCGTACATGCCGCGCAGTCTTAGTCATGCCATCAGTCTGGCGCGCATACAGGAGGAGCGCTTCAACCGACAGAAGAATCGGGCTCCACCAAGAGCCCCACCCATCCCAGCGGCAGGTAGAAGGGAGCAGGCACCGGCGGCTCGACCGACAGTGACGCGACTCACCTGGCCTGAGCTACAGGCCAGAAAGGAGAAGGGATTGTGCTTCAACTGCGATGAGAAATACGCCCCGGGGCATCGCTGCCAAAAGGTGCAAGTCTTCATGCTGCGCGAGGAGGATGAGGAGGAGGACACCCCGGGCATCGAGGACGAGGAGGAGTTGGACTTGGCGGAGTTTGGAGTCTCGATTCAGGCCATGGAGGGGTGTATGGCCCCCCTCACTATGCGGATCAAGGGCAGGATTGGCAAACAAAGGGTAACCATCCTCATTGATAGTGGGAGCACCCACAATTTCATCAACCCGGAGGTGGCACTGAGGGCAGGGCACCCAGTAGACAAGAATGCGGCTTTCCAGGTCATGGTCGCGGATGGTAGCAAGCTGCGGTGCGAAGGGGCACTGAAGGGAGTGGAGATACATCTTACGGGATATGTGTGTAGCACCGATGTCTACCTCCTGCCGATTAAGGGGTCCGATATGGTCCTTGGGGTACAGTGGCTCCGCCAACTACGGCGGGTGACTACGGACTGGGACCGCATGACACTGGAGTTCACGCAGCAGGGGACCGATTACTGCTTACACGGTATACGATCCTCCCCCCTCAAGGAGATCTCACTACGAAGTCTGCTGAGACTGGAGGAGCAGGGGAGTATGATGGCCATGATACTCGGGGTGACGGCTGAGGGACCCGAAACACAGGTGGAGTCGGACCAGTTGCAGCTTCTTTTAGCACAGTTCGAGGATGTCTTCCAGGAGCCACACACTCTTCCTCCGTCGCGCTTCCGGGATCACCAGATACAGCTGAAGACGGGGGTGGACCCTACCAATATCCGCCCCTACCGCTACCCGCACGTTCAGAAGGCAGAGATCGAACGCAGCGTACGGGAGATGCTGGCAACGGGCATCATTCGGCCCAGCACCAGCGCGTTCTCTTCTCCGATCATATTGGTCAAGAAAAATGACGGTTCCTGGCGATTCTGCGTCGACTACCGGGGGCTGAATAGCTCCACCATCAAGGACAAGTTTCCCATTCCCATGATTGAAGAGCTGCTGGATGAGTTGCACGGCGCAAGTCTGTTCACCAAACTGGACCTTCGGTCCGGTTACCATCAAATTCGCATGAAGGGAGAGGATGTCCATAAAACGGCGTTCCGCACCCACGACGGGCACTATGAGTTCTTGGTGATGCCGTTCGGGTTGGCCAACGCCCCCTCCACCTTCCAGGCTGTGATGAACGAGATCTTCCGACCACTTCTGCGCCGGTATGTCCTGGTATTTTTTGATGATATACTAATCTATAGCAGGACTTGGGACGACCATTTGGAGCACGTGCGACATGTCCTCGCCACACTGCGGGAGCACCGCCTATACGCCAAACGGTCCAAGTGCTCGTTCGGGCAGAGCGAGGTCGAGTACCTGGGGCACCTAGTGTCCGCCCGTGGGGTCCAGGCCGACCCACAGAAGATTGCTAGTATGGTGTCTTGGCCCCAGCCCACGACAGCGCGAGCCTTGCGTGGCTTCCTCGGCTTGACGGGATACTACCGCCGTTTTGTGAAGGACTACGGCAAGATCGCTCGACCTCTTACCCAACTGTTACAGAAGGATGCCTTCCAGTGGAGCACCGAAGCAGATGAGGCCTTTCGGGCCTTGAAACAGGCCATGACTACTACACCGGTGTTAGCCCTGCCGGATTTCGCTAAAGAGTTCGTGGTTGAGACTGACGCGTCTGGCGTCGGCCTCGGGGCAGTTCTGATGCAGGAGGGTCGGCCGCTCGCATACTTCAGCAAGGCCTTGGCCCCTCGGACGTTGGGACTTTCGACGTACGAGAAAGAGATGTTGGCCATTATCCATGCAGTCGAAATGTGGCGGCCCTATCTTTTGGGACAGCACTTCCAGGTCCGTACCGACCATCAGAGTCTGAAGCACTTCCTCGAGCAGCGTTTAGCGTCCCCATTGCAGCAGAAGTGGTTAACCAAGCTGATGGGGTATGACTACGAGATTGTGTACCGACGGGGCCGAGATAATGTGGTTGCGGACGCCCTCTCCCGCCTACCTGAGAGCTCTCTCTCTCTCGTGTCGGGACCGGTCGTCACCACCTTGGACGAGATACAGGCAGAGGTACTCCAGGACCCCGAGTTATGCAACATTGTTGAGGCGCTACAGCAGGGTAAGGAGACGGAGCCGGGCTATCATCTTCAGGGCCAGCGGCTTTACTTTCAGGGCAGAGTGGTCATTCCATCCGCGTCGCCGTGGCGGACAACGATGATGCAGGAGTTTCATGCCTCTCCCACCGGCGGCCACGGGGGAATCCTGCGGACTCTTCAACGGCTTAGGGCCAATGTTTTCTGGAAGGGAATGCGGCGAGATGTGCAGCAATTTGTGCGGGAGTGTGAGGTTTGCCAGCGCCAGAAGTACGAGACCACATCACCAGCCGGGCTCCTCACTCCGCTAGAGATTCCGCACCAGGTTTGGGACACCATCTCCATGGACTTCATTGACGGACTGCCCAAGTCCCACGGCAAGACCGTCATTCTGGTGGTGGTAGACAAGCTCTCCAAGTATGGTCACTTCCTGCCTTTGAGCCATCCGTACACCGGGGAGACAGTTGCAGAGTTATTTGCGCGGGAGATTGTGCGCCTCCATGGACTTCCGCGCTCCATCATTTCCGACAGAGATCCGGTTTTTATCAGCAGTTTTTGGAAGGAACTCTTTCGGCTACAGGGTACCACGCTACGCATGAGCACCGCCCATCATCCTCAGACAGACGGACAGACGGAGGTCCTCAACAGGGGGGTGGAGACTTACTTGCGGTGTTTTGTGATGGATGAGCCGCGCACGTGGACCCGTTGGTTGCATTGGGCGGAGTACTGCTACAACACGTCTTTCCACACGGCTAGCAAGCTCACCCCATTCGAGGTGGTGTACGGCCGTCCTCCCCCTACTTTGAGTTCTTATGAACCCGCCAGCACCGCTCTTCCAGCCGTGGAACGGACACTTCAGGACCGGGATCGCACCTTAGCCGTACTTCGGGACAATCTGCGGGTCGCTCAGGACCGCATGAAGGCGCAGGCGGACAAACACCGTACCGACCGGGAATTCGCAGTGGGCGATGAGGTTTTCCTCAAGCTCCAACCTTACCGCCAGCTGTCTGTCTCTCGGAGGGTCAATCAGAAACTCGCCCCACGTTACTACGGGCCATTTCGCATCCTACGCCGGGTGGGCCCTGTCGCATATACCTTGGATCTTCCGGCGGGGTCTCGCATCCACCCGACATTCCATGTCTCTGTTTTAAAGAAAAAGCTCGGGGCTTCCGTTCAGGCCAGCCCTTTCCTACCCGAGGCAACCAGCACGGGTGAGTTGCGGACATCCCCCGAAACTATTTTGCTCACCAAGTGGAAGAAGTCGGGCACGGAATACCGACCAGCAGTGCTTGTCAAATGGCAACAGATGGATGCAGCTCACAACTCCTGGGTTGACTTGCTAGAGTTCCGAGAGCGGTTTCCAGACTTCCACCTTGAGGACAAGCTGGTGCTTGATGGAGAGGGGAATGTTATGCCCCCACACCCGCTTGGGTTCTCGGGACATAAGTACTCACGACGGATCAAGGAGCGCGCTCAAGACAACGGGGCTGAACCATCCGGTTCAGCCCCCACACAATAAACCGGCCGGGATAGGGGCTGAACCACTCCGGTTCAGCCCCACTTGAGGGGGCCGGCCGGCCCCCTCTTTCCCCGGGTATTTATAGCCCGGGGATGCTTGGGATGATCATTCATGAACTATCAGGTATTCTCCTCCTCTACTCTCAAACCCTAACCCTAGTCTCTTCTTTTTCCCCTCTAGTTTCTCCTTTTTCCTCTCTACTTCTTGCTAGATCGTATCATGGGTCATATCAATCAAACGAAAACAACTTTGAGATTTTGAATACCGAGGATATTATGGGTCATGAATTTCTTGAGCGGGAGTTGCAGAATATAGACCAGAGAAATCTGTATGTGAATACCCTATTGACTGATAAAGAAAATGACCACATGAAAATTGGATGTAATACCTGCTCGACAAATGTAGGTAAATACCTAGTTAACTGATAGAGCAAATACCCATATGTAAATACCTAGTTGACTGATAAAATGAATGCCCGCTTGAAAATTGGATGCGAGTACCCAATTGATGTATACAAATACCATATGATATTTTTTGAAGTAATAGGCAAGGAATCTCCCAGTTGACTTAAAATTTAGGAGAAGTAATTTTCCAGAGCCGTAATGACCTTGCAACAACTAACTGACTCGTCAGCGCTGCGGCGTAGGATGCTTCCTAGTAGGGACAAAGGAGGGGGTTTTGACCCTGTGTCGTTTTGCTGTGAGGATAAACTGTTGTTTTTGGGGACTGTAGAGCTTGAGATTGCTCGGTAGAAACTGTGGAGGATGCAACACCATGACCCCTGGTGAGATCTCAGCCTCGCAAGAACCACCATGGATAAGAGGGTTTTCTAATACCATCACATTTCTTCAAGGAAACAAGGACCTCGAAGAACAGTCGAATTTCATGGATCCTAAAAAAAATGGAAGACTAAAACTGACAGGAGGTTCCCCTCTCTCCAGTTAGCCATGAGAATCAAACAGTCTCAAGTGGCGAGAGGCTTGACTCCAGGCGGTGAGGGACTCGATCGGGCGGCGAGGGAGCGATCCAGTTGGCGAGGGAAGCACGATCCAGTTGGTGCGATCAACGGGAGCGAAAGGGGGCAAGCGTTTTCGGTTTTAGGGTTGGGCTGCCAATAGGGCAAAATAACTTAAGTAAAAGGACATATTTTCTAAATTTATGGTCTACCTATATCCAAATCTGGTTTTCCTTCAACAGCACCTTACATTATTAGATAACATACATGATGAGATCGTTCCTAGAAAGAGGTTTGCTTTGCAACAACTTGCACATTGCACAAATGATGATCTAGTGTCCAAAAAATGTTTCGACAACCTTATGTCAAAAAAAACAGGAATGCCAAAAAAAGGAGAGAAATTTTCAAAAGTCGAGGACAAAGATTTTAATTCTTCTGCTTTCTCGGTTGCGAAAGATCATGGAGATGGCATTTCTAAATGGTATTATAAAACTGATAGAGATAAGTGTTAGAGTTAATATATGCAATATTTTAATATTAGTGCGTTTAGTCCCACACCGCCTATCGGTGTTGGGTGTCATGTTGTAGTTCCTATATATTGCCCCTATGTGGATGAATAAAACTTGCACTTCCTATTTCATTTCTTCTTTCTACATGGTATCAGAGCCAAAGTTCTGAAGACCTAAAAATTTTTTCCGCCTCCGGCCACTGTTTCCCCCCCCCCTCCCGAATCCCGACCCGTGCTCCATATTTACGCGTCCTGCTAGGGCTCACGCCCGCCGCTCCTGTCGACGGAGTCGACCGCTAATCCCGTCGACAGGAGCGGCCCCTGTTTTGCTGCTGCTACAGCTCTGCTCCCGACGGCTCTACCGCTCGCCGACGCGGCTGCCCTGCTCTGCTTCCTGCATGACATCGACGACGCCGACGCCTGGCGATTCTTCTCCAGATGGCTTCGCTGCTCCTCGACGACGACCCCGTCGTCGGCTTCTCACGACGTCTTTGTCGTCTGTTTTCTGTGTGTCTGCGACGACATCCACGATCCCGTCGGCTCTCGGCTTCCGTCTGCGACTTCGTCTTCTCCCGACGGCTATATCTCTCCTCTCCGCCTGCGACATCGACGGCGTCCCCGGCTTCTTCGATCGACGTCGGCATCGGGCAAGTCTTGCTGCCCAGATCTCCCCTCTTCCAGATCTCCCGTCGGCACTCTTCGACGACTGTTCAGGATGGCTTCTTGCCGGCTGCTCCTCTGTGCGCTGCGCCTATCCTCTGCGCCCAATCTATGCCTCTTCCAGACCGCTCCATGGACGACACGACTCTTTCACATGTCGTTTGCTGCTCCTGTCTTCTGGCCTAGTCCAGTTGGCCGTCCTCTGCTGATCTCGTTGGGTTGCTGCTACTCTTAGTTTCCGGTGCTGCTGTAGTTTTTATATTTTGAGTTTATTGTTTCTGTTAGGCTGCTGCGTTTGTCTTTGTCTGCATCTTTTCGATTTCGACCTTCTTCCGCGTGATCTGGGTTCATGTACCCGACGAGGGTCCCACACGTGCACGTGGTCTGCGTGAGGGGGAGTGTACGTCACGGCCTCCAGGCATAGTCTATGCCTTCATGCACGTATTCCACGTGAGGGGGAGTGTTTGTGATAACGACGACTCGGATGCCTCTTTCCCAACTCCTGCCTTAGTCACTCATGGCCCCCAGGTCGATTTCATATGTTATTTGTGTCTCCTCGTTGTTTTCTCTGGATTTGGTAGGGTTGGTTTGGTATTTCGCGGTTGACCTTGTTTCCGCTCCGAGTGTATCCAACGTTGTCATGGTCGGTTTGCGGATCAACGTCGTGTGGCCTTTGCCCGGTTGAAGTATCTCTGGTGGCACGCGGTTGGGCCTCGGTGGCTGTTGTTTTGTCTCACGTTGCCAACCTTCTTTTACCTTCCATTTTATGTTGTGTTCAAGCTGTAGGGTTCCCCTTCAGCTTGAGGGGGAGTGTTAGAGTTAATATATGCAATATTTTAATATTAGTGAGTTTAGTCCCACACCGCCTATCGGTGTTGGGTGTCATGTTGTAGTTCCTATATATTGCCCCTATGTGGATGAATAAAACTTGCACTTCCTATTTCATTTCTTCTTTCTACAATAAGTATGAATCAACACAGTCGGGATGATGAATCTCGAGGATGATGACTGAGGAGATGGATCACGAAGATCAAATTTTCTTCAATTCCTTTATTAATGACAATGATCTCACATGTTTTGATAGGTATGTTTCTTCTAGGTTTGGAGACAGAAAAAATAATATTCGATAATTTATAATTATCATTTGCATTTTAGTACTTTATAATTTTTAATTCTTAAGACATATATATATATATATATATATATATATATATATATATATATATATATATTGTATTGATTTGGATACTATTCAACTTTCATTTAAAATATGTGTACGAGTCACTGTTTGTTTTCTGCTTTAATCTTATATATATAAATATTTTTTTATTATGAGATATGGACATCAAGAATTTTAAAATATCTCTAACATGCATCTAACATCTAAAAATGAATTCTAGTATATCCCTAACATTCAACATTTACAACATTGCAAGTAATTAAAACTAATCAATTTAGTATGCATAGCCCAATGAAAAATCATAATTATCAATTTCATTTTCAGCATTATAGTTATCCATAATATTTTTATCTCATCAAATATTACCTTAAACTTGAACTCCACCTACGTTTGATATAATTTAACTCCTTGTGCCATTAATTCCTCAACATTGCAACTGTAGAAATAGGCCCAAAACCTTGTATATATTCATTCAAGTAATAGTTACAAGTATACACACACTTATATAGGAGAAGAAGAAAGAGAGAAATCCTAATACATGATGTGGGACTAATACAAGAAGAGAGAAAAAGAAGAAACAACATGGGCCCTTAAATGGGCTTTTCTAACACTCCCCCGCAAGCTGGAGCGTACAAGTCGTAGGCGCCAAGCTTGGATAAGAACTGATAGTATAGCGGCCTGGAGAGAGCTTTCGTCAGGATGTCCGCAACTTGGTCGGTAGCAGGAACATGCTCCAAATCTATCTTCTTTGACTGTACCTTTTCCCGGATAAAGTGACAGTCAACTTCGATATGCTTTGTTCGTTCGTGAAAAACCGGATTCTTGGCAATATGAATTGTTGCCTGACTGTCGCAAAATAAGGTTGTCGGAGATGAGAGACGAACACCTAAGTCTCCCAGAAGGCCTTCAAGCCAGGTTAGTTCAGAGACAACAGCAGCCATAGCCCGGTACTCAGCTTCGGCAGAGGAACGCGCAACCGCATTCTGTTTCTTGCTACGCCAAGTTATGAGGTGTCCACCAAAGTAAGTGCAGAATCCAGTTGTGGAGCGTCTATCATCAATAGATCCTGCGTAGTCAGCGTCAGAATACGCGACAAGAGATAGTGATGTGGATGGCTTGTACACGAGTCCTTGTCCGGGGGAGATCTTGAGATATCGAAGGATGCGCTCGACAGCTTGAAGATGAGATGTCCGAGGAGCGTGCATGAAACGGCTCACAACTCCCACAACAAATGAGATGTCTGGTCGAGTCACCGTAAGGTAGATCAGCTTCCCAACCAAACGTCTGTAATATTCCGGATTTGTAAGTAGCTTGTCAGAGTCAGAGCTATGGGCCGAGAGCTTGTGATTTGCGTCCACAGGAGTCTCCGCAGGTTTGCACCCAGAATAACCTGCATCACGAAGGAGGTCCATACAGTACTTCCTTTGAGATAACACAAGACCATCAGGGCGTCGGGCGCCCTCGAGCCCAAGAAAGTACCGAAGGTTGCCCAGATCTTTGGTTTGAAAGCCAGAATTCAACTGTGCCTTGATCTGTTGTATTCCTGTCGTGTCGTCGTCAGTAATCAGGATATCATCAACGTAGACCAGAAGAATCACAGTCCCAGTTGACCGATGTCGGGTGAAGAGAGAAAAATCAGCCGAGCTCCGAGTGAAGCCACTAGCACAGACCACCTTACTGAACTTTTCAAACCACGCACGCGGGGATTGTTTGAGACCATAAATGGATTTCCGAAGATGACAGACCAAAGACTCCCACGTGGTCTCAAACCCGGGAGGCTGCTGCATATAAACTGTCTCCTGTAGATCGCCGTTGAGGAAGACATTCTTGATATCCAGCTGATAAAGTGGCCAGTGACGATGAACAGCCAAGGAGAGAAGAACGCGGACCGTGTTCAATTTGGCCATGGGAGAGAAGATTTCCTCGTAATCAAGGCCATGTTGCTGAGTAAACCCCCGTGCCACAAGACGGGCCTTCAGATGGTCGATAGTGTCATCTGCCGCATGTTTAATGACAAAGACCCATTTGCAGCTAACAGGGGTGTGGCCAGCAGGAAGAGGAACTAGATCTCAGGTCTGGTTAGCCCAGAGAGCCTGCATTTCATCGTGCATAGAAGCCCGCCATCCTGGGTGGTGAAGCGCCTCCTGCACATTGTTAGGAAGAGAAATAGAGGAAAGGGAGGTGGCAAATGCGTAGAGAGGCGGTGTTAGCCGATGTAGAGAGACGTAGTTGGCCAAGGGATGAGCTGTAGAGATGGGAGCGTGATCGACCGCAGCCGAACTATCGCTGGCAGCAGGGAGCTGGGTCACGGGAGCATCCTTGGATGGGCGACGAGAGTAGACACGGATTAGCGGTGGAGGAACCCGAGGAGGAACGGGGGGAGAGGAGGAAGAAGACGGCACAGATGGCGTGACCGGGACAACGGGCCGGGGAAGAGAGGAAGCAGAAGACGAGGGAGCAGAAGACGAGGTGGTGCTGGGTAAGTGGAAGGGCTGGTCTTCGCAGAAGGTGACATCCGCAGAAACGACCATTTTACCGGTAGTAGGAGAGTAGCAGACGTACCCCTTTTTAGTGCGGGAGTAGCCAACAAACATATACTTGGCGGCCCGAGGAGCAAGTTTGTCGGAAGGAGGGCCAAGAAGGTGGACATAACAAACACACCCGAAGATCCGTGGTGTGAGAGAGGTGAGGGGGATGGAGGGATAGAGGAGTTGGATGGACGAGGCAAAATCAAGGACAGAGGAGGGAAGGCGGTTGATGAGATGACAGGCGGTGGAAACAGCAAAGTTCCAATATTCGGTGGGAACGTGCATTTGGAACATAAGGGAGCGGACAACATCGAGAAGATGACGATTTTTGCGTTCTGTCACCCCGTTTTGCTGAGGGGTATACGCACATGAAGTTTGATGGATGACACCAAAGTCAGTGCAGATATTGGAGAAGACACGACCCGTATACTCCCGAGCATTATCAGTGCGAATGATTTTGAGAGGAGTGGCGAACTGCGTACGCATCTCAAGTAAAAAGGCGCGAAAGACAGAGGGAAGTTCAGTGCGATCATGAAGTAAATAGAGTCACGTGGTACGGGAGTAATCGTCAATGAACGTGACAAAATACCGAAAGCCAAAAATACTAGGGATCCTATAAGGACCCCAAATATCAGAATGAACTAACGACAAGGGAGTAGTACTCCTGGTACAGGCTGGGGGGAAAGAGGAACGGTGTTGTTTGCCGTAGACACAAGATTCACAGGAGAACTCCTGTAAAGATATATCAGGAAAAGCCCGCTTGAGAATCGGAAGGGGAGCATGTCCAAGACGGCAATGCCAATCAACAATAGAGATGGTGGAGAGAAGAGTTGGTGGGATATCCAAGATGTACAACTCATTCACCAGTTGCCCCTGATCAATGGTACTCCGGGTGCGGCGATCCTGCATAAGAAAAGAAGAGGGTGAAAATGTAATACAACAGTCAAGATCGTGTGTGAGACGACTAACTGATAATAAATTGAAGGGAGACCCTGGAACGTGAAGAACCGAGAAAAGAGAAAGGGTTGGCGTAAGCTGAAGATCAGCGGAGCCAAAGACGGGGAGGGTGTCACCGTTGGCCACAGTGATGCGAGCAGGATGAGGCGTTTGGAGATATGCTGGGGGCTTCTGGGAGGAGATATGATGAGTAGCGCCGGAATCAACGATCCAACAAGGATGATGAGAGAGGCAGGTGATACCCTCCGTAGAGAAGGACACAACATAGGTGACAGCTGAAGCAGCAGGCGCCATGCGGTGAGCAGAAGAAATAAAAACATGCAGCTAGCAGAGACGAGGCCGGGCGGCTAGCAGAGAGGAGGCCGGAGACTAGCAGAGGGGAGGCCGGCGACGAGCAGGAACAGACCGCGGCGGACTGGAGTCGGTCGAGGCGAGTAGGGAAGACCGCAACGGGTAGAGACAGGCCACTCAAACAGAGAGGGGAAGAGCCGGAGGAAACCGCGACCAAGATGCAGGTGAGAGAGGAACAACCCGCACGGTCACAATGACACCAACAATCAGGCAGATCTCGACAGAAGAGGCCGCGATCAAAAAGCGAAGCGACCAGGGGAAGCGCCGGTCAGAGACAAGCCGGGCGGACTGAGACAAGCCGCACCGGACTGAGACAAGTCGGGCGACCAGGAGACGGCAGGAGATCGCGACCAAGATGCAGGCGAGAAGGAGACAGCCCGCACGGTCAGGCAGATCTTACGCGCCGGACTGAGACAAGTCGCGCCGGACTGAGACAAGTCGTGCCGGACAGGAGAAGGCAGGAGATCGCGACCAAGATGCAGGCGAGAAGGAGACAGCCCGCACGATCAGGCAGATCTTAGCAGCGGACAGAGAAGGAGGCCGCGACGAGTAGGGAGGCCGCGACGGACAGAAAAGAGGCCGCAGGCAAGACAGGCCGCGAACAAGCAAAGAGCGCAGGAGCGGACTGACGAGAGGTCGCGACTAGGAGAGAGGCCGCAACGGACAGGTAAGAAGGTGGTCCCACAGAGAGAGAAAAGACTATAAAAGTAAGGGGGGGGGAGGTGGATCCACGGAGAGAAAAAAAGGCAGAAGGAAGCGGACTGAAAGGGCAGGCCGCAGGGAAGCGCGGCTGGAAAAAAAAACAGTCCGCGAAAAACAAGCCGCAGGAGGAAGTCCGCGAGAGAAATTACACAGTGCGGTCAGACGTCGGCAGACCGCGAGAGTCGGAACCTCCCTTTGATACCATGTAGAAATAGGCTCAAAACCTTGTATATATTCATTCAAGTAATAGTTACAAGTATACACACACTTATATAGGAGAAGAAGGAAGAGAGAAATCCTAATACATGATGTGGGACTAATACAAGAAGAGAGAAAAAGAAGAAACAACATGGGCCCTTAAATGGGCTTTTCTAACAGCAACTAATATTTAGTTTAGCAGATGAGGTACTAACACCCATCTATTTAATTAAGACAAGACACTCAACATAGTACATGGGACCATCAAGGCAAAACTTAACTAAGCATGCATTGATTGTATTCGTCAAAGAAGTGTAAAGTTTCATGACCTCATATATCACCCTAGTGATTAGAAAAGTGCCTAACTCTCGGTTAACATAATTTGTATAGCTTTGCTTTAAAATTATGTCAAAAGACCATTTCCCTGAGCAACTTGAGCATTTGAAGAGGATACTACATTTCTCAGTAGTCATGACGACACCATCTCCTTTACTCTCTCAAACTTGGCAATAAATTTAATCAACTCAAATAAATATATATTTTAAAAAGCATGTTATAAATGACTCAAGAGGCAGCTGCCTGTCACACATAGGAAACAAATATTTTATACCTTAAAAGTTTGAGTAAAACATGGAGATACATGAAGCAAAAAAAAAAACATCAAACTACCAAAAACTAACCTGATACAAATGCTTCACAAAATTGAGTTATCAGAAGCTAAAATTTCATGCAGGAAAAAATTATACGAGTTCATTGGTCAAAGATAAACCGACAAATCCATTTAATTAACATGTTAGATAAATTATGATACCAATGAACTTCAACAAAGCTAAAATCTGAGAGGCTGATGTTTCAGTGAAGTATTAAATACATTTGTGTTACTGCAAGAATCACTCTTACCTCCATCTTCTCCAATGTCTGAAGTCCACAAGGTGAGGTTATCCCTCAGAAGTTGCATAATCAAAGTGCTATCTTTATATGACTCTTCACTCAGTGTGTCAAGCTCAGAAATTGCTTCATCAAATGCTTGCTTAGCAAGATGACAAGCCCTGGTATGCATATCATAATTTAATAAGAACGTCACTTAAATCACAATATAGATTAAAGAGTCAACGACACGGTGATCCGCAAACCTTTCAGGAGAGTTCATTATTTCGTAATAAAAGACAGAGAAGTTTAATGCCAAACCCAATCTAATTGGGTGAGTAGGAGACAGATCAGCCTCAGCAGCACTGGAAGCTGTCTGCAAAAAAGTAGAATGCACATTTAGACACCAACAAAACAAGACATAATTCATAAAGTTTTGGATAATTAGATGCATCAACTCAATAATTCACTAAATTTCACTCTTAAAAAGTAAATATTGTTCAAATCAGGATAATAACATTGTCAAAGTCAGAAAATATTCACGCAGGTAGAAACTATATGGCATGGAAGGTTATCAATCATTTAATAACTGCAGGATAGGAGTATCTGTATAATATATTTAAACAATTTAAGAAAAACTATAGCAAACTATTACAGCTAAATTTAGCCATAGACAGTGATACCAAAGATTTAAGGGATTGAAAAGAAAAAGAAATCCAAATATTAGAGAATTTAAGCTTCCTCTAGGCTCTTTGGCCATTGCTTGATATAGATAGCATTATGTTGAGAAAAACCCTTATGATTTGATATAAGGGATTAATTAAATGATCTAAGAATTGTCTAAGTATGTATAGAAAGGCAATATATTGTAAAAGTATGAGTTGTAATCAAGTCCAGACTGCCAAAAACTCAGAAAGCACTCAAGAAGCATAATTAACTAATGTATGTGTGTCAAAAGTATTCGACGCACGTCAAATGAGACTAAGTTTATACATCGAGAAGTAATCGACGTACGGAGAGAAGTTAACTTCATGTGTTGAGAAGTAATAGACGCACGTCAAAAGCAATGATCCTTCCTTTCGTCGAGTTCTTCCTAAAGGAAAGTCTACTCGGAGCAAAACTATTCAGCTTACGTCAAATTTTCTCTGCTCAACAATTTGACGTATGTCGACAAGTATTCAGCGCATAAGTAACAAAATGTCGAATTCTCTCCAGATTTATATTATTAATTCCCTAGTATATTAAGGTCTTGATTGAGATTCAATTAGAGTCATTGATAAACTATTTCAACAAGGTGATTATGTATATTGACACAAATCAGGAAAGACTTCTAAATCTAGGAGTCTTATATATATGAAGAATTCAAAAAGGAGGATGACTCTTCTCTCTTCTCCCGTCTAAATTCGAATTTCTTCAGAATTCAGAGCTCGCTCCTTCCTAAAAGAAGTTCTCTCCGAGAACCCTAGCCGACAAGATCTCATCTCTCCGATCTTAGGCTCTCATTCTCTCAGGAGTTCATCTTTTTCTCCCTCAAGATTCCACCATAGATCAGATTCAACTTCTCTCCATTGAATCTCTACATTTTCCTCAAGGCTCTGTTCGTTTTGTCGTTCGTTTCGTCTGAATTGGGGGTTTGGAATTGACATTCATTTGTCTATTCCAATTTAGGATGTTCGGCAGCGCATAAAAGCAGTGGGAATTGGAATTGAGTTTAATTCTCATGAGAAATGGATATAGGGCAAACCAGCCCGCGTCATTTCCGACCTCTCGAGGTTAGAAATAGTGATTCCCGCACAACGCTCCTCTTCGCGATTCCAGACCGACTCGCTTGTCGCTGCTCTCCTCCCCATGCGAAGCCTCTCGCCTGCAGGTTTCTCTCTCACTCACGACGCCTCTCTCCCATCTCTTCTCCGGTGAGCCCATCCTTACGCGGAGTGCGATTTCTCCTCCGTCGTCGAACCGGCAGCGGGTATTTTTTTTGTTTCGATTTTGCATGAAAACTTCCAGTTTTCTAGATCTTGCTAGTTTTTTTTCTTTTTAAAGTAGTGTTCTTGTGATTTTGCCGTAAGATGTGATTCCTGCTAGATTTTTGTTTATATGAGAGGTTCCTCACAAGTTTTTGCCTGTGGTTTTGCTCTAGATTTTCTCGCCTGCTGTTTTGCCCTAGATTTTTGTTGTTACCAGCTCGAGCACTAAAATGCCGAGTCAAGCTTACGCCATCGAGCTCAAATCACAAATCAAGTGTCAGCCTTGGAGTGTAGTAATTTATATACAATAATCATGTGTTGTTACTGTCAAACTTTGATGGAGAAGTGAGATGAGACATGAATGTATGCATTAAGTATAGCCTTCCAAAATTTACTTTTTATTAGGAATAACTGTTCAGTTGTGCTTGAATTTGATTCAAAATGAAGGAATTCAATCAAGCACAACTGAACACTGTTTTTAAAATTTAAAATTTTTCATTGTGCTTCGTCAGGTTGTCATTGGATAAAGGCATCATGATCGCAGATTTATCATTAACAAAATCCATGAGAGTGAGATTCTTAGTCTACTCTCTTTTAAACAAAATCCCTCATATATGTTGACATGTTAAATGCACAAATACAAATATTATCTGTCTATAAGCATGTACTTAGACCTTTGCTTGTGTACTAGGTAAAGGCACTGCTTTGATAATGTAGTGAAGCAATTTTTTGTATATGTTGAATAAGGCATGTGATATACTTTTTGTACTCTTTTCCTAAACATGAAAAACAGATAGTTTGTCAGCTTAAGGATGACCGGAGAGTATTTTGTTCCCATCTAATCATTGTTATTTAGTTAGATTTTATGTGATTAGGTTCTGTGTTTTAAGGCAATGGGGCATCATTCTTATGACTGGATACTTATGAAATGTACGCTACTCGACACCATAGATAAAGAAAAAATAATTTAATGTGCACCAAGAGTTTTACAGGATACATACTTCTTGTTATTTAGCATGGCCAACAGATATATTTTTTGCACTAATATGGTGATGATTCAATCAATAATATTAGAAGGATATTGCCAATAGCATTGTTTCTGGTAAGGGTACTCATGTACTGGGATTGCATACAATCAGGTTATAGCCTTCCAAAATTTTTCATTGTCACACTCTTTTTATGGTAATTGTTGGTTTTATGAATAGGTTTTAGTCTGTTACTTCTGTTGAATATCATTCTCGCACTCATTCCTACACTTGGTGTGTGTGTATTTTTTGAGTGTATGTTTGTCCATGTGTATTTTTGTATATTTGTTTATGTCTGTGTATGTGTGTGTGTATTTGTCTATGTGTATGTGTTGATGTATGTTTGTGTATGTGTAATTTTGTTTGTTCGTTTATATGTAGATGGATGAATTACAGAGACGTCGTAGACGTAGGAGAGCAGCAATGACAACAGCTCTTGTTGCGACCTATGTTGTTTTGCTGAAACCCAGGATTGCAAGGGATCTTGTAGAGGCCGATGCCAAAACTATTTTAAAAAGGACATTGTTTGCTCGATTACATAGTGGGACAGATATGAATTATTTTAATCACAACTTCGAATGACTAAAAGCTCCTTTGAAATTCTATGCACCATATTAATTGGGAGAGGATTACTAAGAGACAAAAAACGTTTCAGTGAGAGAGTCTGTTAATACTTTTTTATATATTTTAGCTCACAATAAAAAATTTCGAGCAGTTGGTGGAACATTATTACGTTCAATTGATACAGTCAGCAGACATTTCAGCGTTGTGTTAGGGGCAATTCTAAAGTTCGCCCCTGACTTTATCAAGCTCCCGGATGCATCAAGAACACAAAGATGGCGTAATTTTCCCGTGAGAATTTTATTTCTTTCATACATGAGTGTGTATGTTATCTGCCTAGACAATATTAATACATAATTACTTACTGTATAAGATTGCATTGGCGCCATAAATGACACTGATATTGAAGTAATAGTTCCAATCAAAGATAAAGGTCGATATCGGAATAGGAAGCAAACAATTACAACAAATGTTATGGGTGCATGTGACTCAAACATGAAATTTGTTTATGTATTACCTGGGTGGGAGGGTTCATCTTCGGACTCCAGAGTGTTGCGTAATGCTCTCGAAAGAGCGGATCGTTTTGAGGTCCCGATAGAAAAATACTACCTTGTGGGCGCGAGATACGCTAACGGTCCAGGTTATCTTGCTCCATATCGGTCAATAAGTTATCACCTAAAGGAGTGGGCTACACAGGGCAACAATCCGACGAACCATAAAGAGTTGTTTAATCTTCGACACGCAAAGGAGAGAAATGTTATTGAGAAAACATTTGGTTTCCTCAAAAAAGATGGGCAATTTTAAGAGGGTCATCCTTCTATGATATCAAAGTGCAGGTATAATTATTAAGAAGACCTTCCTTCTATTATAATTTATTTGGTTATAAAGTGTAATTTTTTTTTGGCACAGATTCAAATTATAAATGCATGTTGTATACTCCATAATTTTCTGATATAGAGGAGATTAGAGAACGATGCACGACTGCTTGCTGAAGTAGATGCAAACATTTTAGAACAAGATGCAAGTCAGGCTAGTTTTGAGTATGCAGATGCAGTGAGTGTTGTTCAAGCAACTCCTGAGTGGACTAATTTTAGAGATACTATGGTTGTAAATATGTTCAACGAGTATCGTGCTCGATGTGGATTATAAGATGTTCTCTTATTTTGGTACTTCAGCTATAATTTTGTTGTTTTTAAAATCATATGGTGCTATTTAAGCTATAATGTTGTTGTTTTTTAAATCATATGGTGCTATTGTCGATATAATTTGTTTTCTAAATATGTTCAACGAGTACGATCTTTTATGTTTGATTGAATTGCAAAAATTAAATGGATAAAGAAAAAGGAAAAGCTGTTAAGGCCAGTGAACGGTCATACGTTCCCTGGACACCACAGATGGACTGTGCTTTATCGACTGCTCTCCTAGAGCAGCAAAATTTGGGGAACAAGGCGGCTAGTGGTTGGAAAAGTGACGCCTACACAGCGACAATTCAAGCATTAAAGGATGTTTGCAACATCGACATTAGTAAGAAGAAGATAATGGCGCGAATAAAAACATGGAATAAATACTACCAAGAGATATCGGCAATGCTAGATACGAGTTGATTTGGATGAGATTGGGAGCACAATATAGTGAATGTAGACAGCGAAAATGTTTGGGCAAATTATGTTCATGTAATATTGTAAGTTAAAAATTAAATTTATATTTTCTGCCAATTTAATATTTAATGAGTCTACTCTACTCTAAACTTGTAGGCACACCCGACAGTAAAGCATTATCGTAGCAAGGTGATCGTGAATTGGGGCGACTTAGCTATGATATGTGGGACTGATAAAGCTACAGGAGCTAATGCTGCAACTGCATGTGAGACAATGAATGAGATCCACATTGACGTTTCAGTGGACGATAATGTGATAGAGGAGATCGAGCCAGAGACCAAGAAGAAGAAGAAAACATCAGCGGCAGACATAATTGCAGATACTGTTTCAGCAATAGCGAGGAACATGGAACACGAGAGCAGTGTTACTTCTCAACCGACACCACCGATCTCAAGGGCAGACAGGATATATGCGGTCATTGCAGCTATTACAAATCTGACTGAGCACGAGGTCATACGGGCTATCGATATGCTGAGTGTCGACGACATCAAGAGTGACGTGTTCATGGCTTTGCCGGTGCCAATCAAGAGGACTTAGCTATGCTTACATTTACGAGGTTGATTTTATGTGGGCTTATATTGCAATGTTTAGTTATGTTATAAAGTATGCTTTTAATTTTGTAAACTTTGGTGATGCGAGACATTATTTTTTGATGTTAGTTTCCATTTAAATAAAAAAAAATTAAATTTTGTTAATTTTAATGTTATAAAATTAAAATTTCAATTCTAACCGTTGAAATTTGACATACAGCCGAACATCGGAGTTATCAATTCCAATTCTGATGACAGAATTCCTGCAATTAGCCGAACAGCAGAATTGAAATTGACTTGAATTCCAATTCCTGCGGGAATCTGAATTGAAGTCAATTCCAATTCCTGCATCTCAATTCCTGTGAAACGAACGAAGCCCAAGAGAAATTGTGTTACTGTTCAATCAAGAATTCACTCAATGCATCAGATTCAAAGATCCTTCGGAGATTTGTTAAAGAATGATCATATTGTTAAAAATTGCTTCTACATATTCATTGCCCAGAAAAAGAGTTTTTAAAATCTCTTTTAAAAAGATTCAGAATATTGGTTCTAAGAGTCTTTTTTATCAAAAGATTCAGTTGGCCTTAGAATCCCTTTATCGAAGGATTCATAATGATTTTGTGAATCTCCTTATCAAAAGATTTAGTGTATTGGTTTTGTGAATCTTCTTATCAAAAGATTCAGAATATTGGTTATAAGAGTCTCCTTATCAAAAGACTTAAAATTGTTAAGTGAAAATCCTACCAAGGGGTAAAAGAGAGGATGTACCAAAATATTTAGAGGAACCTCAATAAAATTTGATGTCTTCTGTTTTCATGGCTCTATAATTTTCTTTTATAATTATAAGGAAAGACATGATGTACTTAGACATTAGTGAGATTATGACAAAAGATATGGTACAATGACGACAAAGGATCCATATAGCCGACCCCACTATAGTGGGATAGAGGCTTGAGTGTTGTTGTATTATTGTGTTTAAGTTTCTTCTGTTGTACATAAAAAGTTAATGGTAGCGTGGACTGCGAATGATTGTGGTGAAAAAACTCAAAAACTCTATCCATCCCCCTCTAGAGTAATTCGGAATACATTACCCTCACTTTCACATTATAACAATTATGGAAGAGTTGACAATCACTAATTAATCTTAACAAACTGAGAATAGTGCAAAAATTTACACAAAAGGATCACATAATTAAGGGTGACAAAAATCTTAACCCAAGCACAATTCCACAAGTTCGCTTCAGGCTACAGATGTGTAGCAAGGGCTTCACTTCCATTCAAAAATAATTTTTTCTGCATTTTGTTTTTAAGTAATGAAATCAACAGAACGAATAAAGTAAACTCTTGTAAGAGCTTAAAACAACAAATGACTTGCAAACAATCCCATCATAATCATGTTGATTCTCTGACATAGTGACATATCAATCATATGTTGAAAGTGTTAGGAGTAACATATCAATCATATGTTGATTCTCTGACATACCTCGAGATGATCTTAGGAACAAAGATATAATCATGTTTTACTAAAGTTGATTTTTTGAGGATTGGTCTGTAATGTGGGTATGGATGAGGTGCTCTTTATATGATGGGAAAATAATGTTTCTTTCTAAAAACTTTGACCAAACACAATTACCTAAACCCATACAACTACAAGCATAATTCAATGGGTCATACACAACCACTTGAGAATCAAAGGTACTACTAGACAAGACCAAAGGGGTTTGAGTCATGCATGGTCACTAGTTTGACACAAATAAGAATGTTCAAGACACAAGGTTTTGGGTGGTTTGGTGAGCTTACTTGACTTCATGGATTTGACAATTGAAAATTTTCACTCCAAATGCGGAGTGAGAAAATATCAAAAGATGAGCTTTCAAGAATCAATATGGAACCATAATTGACTTCATAGGAAACTAGGAAAGAGTCACACCTTATTAGGTAAGTTGAATGACTAGAAAGAACAAAGTATGGTCATTTGTGGTTCGGATGTATTGAATGACCAACAATGGCTTAACTGCATGGCATTGCCAATTCAACTTGATTGAAGAAAATCTTAACTTACCACCAGATGTTGATGTCCTGGGCACACTAAGTTTGGGTTTTTATTGTGCATGGATTTGAAAGGAGATGCTTAAATATTGAAGAAAGGACGACTTATTTCAAAGCCAAATTTAAAAGCCTAAACATGCTCAAGTAAAATATTTAATAATTGAATCCATTTATGCAGCACAATTAGCCAGGATGCTAGTACATAATGAGAGAAAAGTATAGTAATAGAAGTAGACAGTCAAACTCGGGTCCTTGACTTATTTTCCAAATTAATTGAGTCGTCTTTATGCATATTTGAGTAAAGGCCCCAGGTGAATTATAGTAATAAGAATTTTTAGAAGTTTTTTGTCTAAGTTGTTGGAGGAAGAGGGGGAGTCTTGTCCAACCCTAACCCTAGACTGAAGAATGAAGGGAGAGGAACTAGGGAGAGAGGAAAAAGAGACTTGAGAGAAAAGGAGAACTTAGAGAGAAAGAAATTTGATTTAAGTCCTTCATGCCCCATACATGACCAAAGAGTTTTATTTATAGACTACAACAGCAGAAGCGTAAATAAGCCCAATATAAAAAAAATGTGCACAACACAAAAACATTCAGAATCAAATGACTTGACTCAACTTAATACGATTCAACTCATACGACTCAAACCAATTAATAAAATATGTGTAATATATCCGCAAATAGATAACTGACGACGTGTAACCCATATTATTCCGCTCGACCTTCTTTTCGAGAGTGTCCTCAAGTTCAAACGATCTTGAATGGCATAATCATGTGGTTCCTTAATCTCCCGCCAAAAAATCATCCGGTAGCGTGCACTATAGAGCGCCTACGTCGCGCGGCAGGCTGTCATCGTGCCTACATATATCACGAAAGGCTGCAAGGATTTGGCGTGACAGAAGCGTTTGCTGATAGGAGACTGTCGGATATAAGATTTGGAGTTGGGGCGAGTGTGCTCGATGAGTGCGAACAATTGAGGGTGATGAATAACCTTGTTGAATGTGAGTCACGACGATAACAAGTGGCAACGCAAACTAGGGGGAAGAAGTTGGAAGGAATGGATCTAGAGGGCAAGCTGAAACAAATGACTAGAGCGGAGGCCGCGGGATGGAGACCGCGGAGGCCGATGGAGGAGGCACAATTGTTGGTCTTGGAGGCGGTGATGTTGACCGTGTGAACTGCGGGGAGTGAGCAACTGGAGGTGATGGTGGAGCAACAAGAAATGTGAAGATCGGTGGAGCCTCTTCGAGCATTAGTGGGATCGATGACGGGTAAGGTGGAAGTTGCGTCCGTACGTGGCCCACAGGATTTAGCGGTGGCATGGGTTCTATGTTGTTAAAAGCGTGCAGAAGGATCAAGGCTAACCAGGCTCAGAGGTTTGCGCCTTTTTTGCTATTTTGGAGCATAAAAGATGTACTAGGGTGAGATTTTAATTGTAAACTTAATAAAGAAAAAATAATGTAAAAACTCAATAGTTTTTTCATGATTCAGTGTTTGTGAAATATGATCCAGTGTTTAGACTTAGATATGAGATAAGTGACCACATTCATTTTATTTCTTAAGAGATATAAATGATAGTAATGAATGATTAATGAGTAGAATAGATGAAAAATTTCATAAAAAAGATGAACTAATGTTTGATGTTAATTACTTAAAATGGATGTGGATTCTTCTTTCCCACGTCAGGCGTGTGTCTGCGCCTTGAGCCTTGAGCCTTGCGCTTAGGCTCCAAGACCTCTTTGCGCTTTAGTGCGCCTTGAGACTTTAATAACGACACATGGTTTGCAATGCCGTAATCAGTAGCATTAGTGGAGCAACCATAGCTTGTTGGTGATCTCGAAGGGAAGATCAGGTTGTTGTGCTCGAGGAAGAGCACAAGCTAGCAATGCAGCGAGAATAAGCGTGCGGCCTAAGCCTATAGGGAACTGTAATGAAGCCAAAGTTTCAGTCGCACATTTGGAAGAAGGCGGGATATGAACAGGTGTTGCAGGTGTGGCAGGAGGGACTGGGGTCGATGGTCAGAAAAAAGGGCGTTGCATGCACAGATTGACACAGATTGAGGGGAAGATGGCTTTTAAATGTCGAGAAAGCTTTGTCTTTCGCGGTGATCTCAGAATGTGCAGGATCAACAGAGGGTGTTTGACGATATGTGGTCGTGGAGGGGTGCGGGTGCTGGAAGAGACGCGCGAGCTATTCCAGTGTCGGGACAAAAGCAGTGACTGAAGCCGAGGAAGGAGATGCTCCGTGTGAGACATGTTAAAGGGCAAAAGGACGCGGAAGGTGGACAAGAACTTTTGACAAAAGGTTTGATTCATTAGAGCTAGAGCCTAAGCGAACTGCAATAGCTTGAGAAGGGAGAAACACAGTGGCTTTTGCGTGTTGCATTATTCTCCCATCGATGGAGAATCGACGGACGTCTTGTCCGCTGCTTTGTCGCCCAGAATGAACAAGCAACCAACATTCACGACGTTCGTATGCTACAAAAGGCGTCCGTCCAGTGGAGGAGCGGGTTCGTGCCTTTGCGGAAGTGGGGAGGAGGAATGTGGTGCCGATTTAAATAAGCATTTTTATCCATAAACTCGTCAGTATTGTCGGAAGCGATACTAGCGCCCGGCGAACTGCACAGCTCTGGCGAGTACACGGCCCGGCGAGCACCACTGCACCGGCGAGACCAACTTCGTGAGATGCTCCTCGCAAGCTTCACACCCACGGCGAGATGGTCGCTGCTTCGGCGAGTTGATGGCGGCGAGCTCCAGCGGCTAGGGTGGCGAGGAGTCCTTGGCGAATGCTGCCAGGCGGGATGGTCGCGAGTTCGAGCTCCCGGCGAGATGGTTGCTACAAGCTCGGGCAGCGGGAGAAAAGGTTCCTGCGGGAACAAACTGGTGAGTACTTCACTCTCTCTCCCGCTGTTAATCTCTCTCTCTCTATTCCTCTCTCTCTCTTGCTGCGGGAGTTAATGAGGGAAAGCAAACTTTTCACAATTTTTCCATCAAATCAAAAACAATATACAAAGCCCATATATATAGGCAACACCAAACCGTAAAAACACGTCACGTGGCCACCTCTAACAACCGCCATAAATGCCACTCTCTCCTCCGCCACACTTGACAAAAAATACAATTAATATATATAACAAAAAACAGTTGACCAAGTCAAACTGGGACCACTCCAACAAACTCCCCCTCAAACTTGGCAGCACATGCCGAGTTTGCCTTTGAGCTTCAGGAACGTGTCCACCTTCAACGCCTTGGTGAAGATGTCCGCGACTTGCTCTCCGGTCGGGCAATACTTCACTTCCACTGTCTTCAACTCTACCTGCTCCCTTAGGAAATGATACCTTGTCTCGATATGTTTGCTACGTCCATGTAGCACGGGATTCTTCGCGAGTTGGATGGCCGACATGTTGTCTACCATCATAGTCGTTGGCCCATCCACTCCATGCTGCAAGCTCTCCAACAGATTCCTTAGTCAGATGGCTTGGCAGGTACCAGCTGCTGCTGCAATATACTCAGCCTCGCAGGACGATAGAGCTATCGTTGCCTGCTTCTTCGAGCTCCAAGAGAACACCCCTGTTCCCATGCTGAAGGCATATCCGGAAGTGCTCTTCCGATCGTTCACATCCCCGCCGTAGTCACTATCCGAGTATCCTACCAGTGTCAGCTCTTCTCCAGTAGCATATTTCAGCCCATGGCTTCTGGTCCCGTTGATGTACCTCAGGATCCTCTTCGCTGCCGTGAAGTGGTCTTCCTTTGGCTCCTCCATATGCCTGCTCACCACTCTGACCGCATACATGATGTCCGGTCGGGTGAAGGTAAGGTAGCGTAGACTGCCCACCAAACTCTTGAATAGGGTAGGATCCACCGCTCCTTCCTTAGAATCTTTCTTCAGCTTCAACCCTGGGTCAGCAGGAGTGGAGATAGGCTTACTATCCTCCATCCTGAACTTCTTCAAGATCTCCTCTGCGTACTTCTTCTGGGATATGAAGATCCCGTCTTCTCCCTGCTTCACTTCCACTCCCAGGAAGTAGCTCAACTCTCCCAAGTCTGTCATCTCAAATTTCTTCTTCATCATGCCCCGGAACTCCTCATACATAGCAGCATTGTTTCCCGTGAAAATCATGTCGTCCACATAGAGGCACACAATCATCATGTTGCCCTCCTGGTCCACCTTGGTGTAGAGGGCGTGCTCATGCGGGCTCTTCTGATAGCCATGCTTTTGCAAGTAAGCATCTATCCTTCCGTTCCACGCTCTTGCCCCTTGCTTCAGCCCGTAGAGTGCTTTGTCTAACTTGCAGACTTTCCTCTCCTGCCCCTTCACAACGTACCCTGGAGGCTGCTCGATGTACACATCTTCTTCCAGGTAGCCGTTCAAATAAGCAGAGACCACGTCCATCTGCATGACCCTCCAACCATGGTGAGCTGCTAGCGCTATGATCAACCGGATGGTGTCAACACGCGCTACGGGGGCAAACACTTCATCATAGTTCACGCCTTGGACTTGTCGGTAGCCCTTCACCACTAGCCTGGCCTTGTGCTTCTCCACTCCGCCATCCTTGTTCTCCTTCACTTTGTACACCCACTTCATCCTGAGGGGTTTTTGGCCTGCACGAGGGTCGACCAACTTCCAGGTCTCGTTCTTCTTTATGGAAGCGATCTCCGCATCCATCGCCTTCCTCCAACTCTTCTCCTTGGTAGCTTCCTCATAGGAGCACGGCTCGACATCTGCTAATAGACAATACAAAGAAAAATTGTTAAGTGCCGGTGCCGTCTCCTCATATATCTCATCCAGCCTCCGCATCCTGGGCTGAGGACGGTAGTCCTTGCTTCCACTGGTACTTGTTCCTCCAGGGCTGCTTCCACTCGTGCTCGCACCACTAGAGTAAGGGGTGAGAGCTCCCCCTGAACTTCCGCTTGGTGATGATGGTGGCTCCGCTCCACCCATCTCCGCTTCAGCCTCTCCTCCACCTTCTTCTTCATCATCCTTAAAGAACATCCCCTTGATGTTCTTCACCGCCTCATCCCAGCTCCAGCAGCTTTCTTCTTCAAATACCACATCTCGTGAGATGATGGCTTTCTCCGTCTCAGGATTGTATAACTTGTAAGCCTTGCTCGTAGGAGCGTAGCCCACAAAAATACACTTTTCGCTTCGATCGTCCAGCTTCTTCCTCCATTGGTCCGGGACGTGGGCATAAGCCACGCACCCGAAGACCCTTAGGTGCTTCACACTTGGTTTCCAACCACTCCAAGCCTCAAACGGTGTCTTGAACTTCACACTCTTGGTAGGGCACCGATTCAGCACGTACGCAGCCACCTGTACTGCTTCCGCCCAGAACTTCTTCGGTAGTCCCTTACCCTTCACCATGCTCCGTGCCATGTTCATGATTGTGAGGTTCTTCCTTTCTGCCACGCCATTTTGCTGAGGCGAGTAGGCCGTCGTCAGCTGATGAGAGATCCCCCATTTCCTACAGTACTCATCGAACAGCCTAGAGGTGTACTCCCCACCTCTATCCGTTCTAAGTACTTTCAGCGGTTGACTACTCTCCTTTTCAGCCATCGCCCGGAACTCCTTGAACTTCTCCAGCGCCTCAGCCTTCTCCTTCAGAAAATACACCCAACACTTTCTGCTGAAGTCGTCGGTGAATGTGATGTAGTACTTGCTTCCACCGATTGAAGTTGTTTCAAATGGACCAGCGATGTCCGAGTGAACCAACTCCAATGGCCTCGTCGCCCTTCGGGACCTGCCACCCTCAAATGTCTCTCTTCTCTGCTTCCCCTTGGTGCATGCCTCACAGACCCTATGAGGAGGTGTGATCATAGGCAGTCCTTCCACCATCTTTGATCCAGACAACAACTTAAGGCCTGTGAACCCCAGATGCCCCATCCGGTGGTGCCACAGCCAAGCTTCCTCCTCTTCTTCATTCCTTGCGAGACATGCCGTCTCCTTTACATCCATGCTCAAAGTGAAGAGACGGTTCGCCGTCATCTTTACCCTCACTACTTCTTTCCCATGACCGTCCTTCATGGCCAAGGTGCCATCCCGCAACGAGATCCGGTAGCCCTTCTCCACCAGCTGCCCAAGACTTAGGATGTTACTCCTCAAGCCCGGCACATAAAAGACGTCATTGATGAGAACCTCCTTTCCACTCAACACAACCACCACAACTCCTCTTCCTTCCACTGCTATCTTTGAGGCGTCGCCGAAACTCACCTCACCACCATTTGGTTCAAGGCTTGTAAACAGTTCCCTCTCACCGCACATGTGGTTGCTGGCTCCGGTGTCTAAGTACCACACTCCATTCCTTCCGCCTCCAGCACCTTGGATAGTAAGAAACATCATCGGGTCGCCTCCCGTGTTGCTCGTCTCCGCATAGTGGTTGGCCTCTCCTCCCTTCCGAGGAGCCCAACAATCATAGCTCATGTGCCCGAACTTGCCACAGTTGTAGCATTGAGTCTGGGACATGTCTCCTCTACCTCCTCTACCTTGGCCTCTGCCTTGGTCTCTTCCTCCTCTGCCTTGGCCTCTGCCTTGGCCTCTTCCTCTACCTCCGGCGTTCCAACCTTGGTTCTGCTCGAACTTCTTCTGGTGTGGTTGACTTCTCCCTTGATCTCTACCACCTCTTCCTACTCTACCTCTTCCTTGGTAGCCACGGCCACGCTGGCCACCTCCTCTTCCTGAGCTCACTCCGAAGTTCAGCTGAGTCTGGAGCGCTTTTCCCAAGCCACTCACTTCTTCATCGTCTTGTGCCATTCTGTACTCATGGGCTTGCAGTGAGCCTATCAATTCATCCGCCGTCATCACCGTGAGGTCCTTCGATTCTTCGATGGCCACCACCACGTGTCGGAACTTCTTTGACATAGAACGCAGGAGCTTCTCCATGAAGCTAACCTCGTCTATGATCTCCCCATTTCTCTTCATCTCATTTGTGAGCGTCCGTAGACGGGTCACATAGTCGCCAACCTTCTCCGACTCTTGCATCCTCATCATCTCATACTGGCCTCGGAGGGATTGCAACTTAACTTTCTTGGCCTTGTCTACTCCCTGCATGGAGCGCTGCAAGATCTCCCATGCCTCCTTCGAAGTCTCGGCGTCCGAGATCTTTTCGAACGTAGCTTCATCTACACCTTGATACAAAATGAACATCGCCTTCTTGTCCCTCTTCTTAGCTTCTCTCAATGTTGTCCTCTGCGCGTTCGTTAACGCGGCTTCTGCTTCGGCAGTCAGCACCTCCACACCATCCTCTACTACCTCCCACAACTCCTTGGAGGCTAGTAGTACCCTCATCTGGATGCTCCAGTTCCCATAGTTGGTCTTCGTCAACTTGGGGGCTTGCCCCGGCACGGCACCTCCAAACTCCATCTCTCCCCTACTTCAAAACTTTCGAGGGTCTACAACCTGGCTCTGATACCACTTGTCGGAAGCGATACTAGCGCCCGGCGAACTCCACAGCTCCGGCGAGTACACGGCCCGGCGAGCACCACTGCACCGACGAGACCAACTTCGCGAGATGCTCCTCGCAAGCTTCACACCCACGGCGAGATGGTCGCTGCTTCGGCGAGTTGATGGCGGCGAGCTCCAGTGGCTAGGGTGGCGAGGAGTCCCTGGCGAATGCTGCCAGGCGGGATGGTCGCGAGTTCGAGCTCCCGGCGAGATGATTGCTACAAGCTCGGGCAGCGGGAGAAAAGGTTCCTGCGGGAACAAACTGGCGAGTACTTCACTCTCTCTCCCGCTGTTAATCTCTCTCTCTCTATTCCTCTCTCTCTCTCTTGCTGCGGGAGTTAATGAGGGAAAGCAAACTTTTCACAATTTTTCCATCAAATCAAAAACAATATACAAAGCCCATATATATAGGCAACACCAACCCGTAAAAACACGCCACGTGGCCACCTCTAACAACCGCCATAAATGCCACTCTCTCTCCTCCGCCACACTTGACAAAAAATACAATTAATATATATAACAAAAAACAGTTGACCAAGTCAAACTGGGACCACTCCAACAAGTATTACTATCCTCACTCAATCAATTCAAGTAATCAAGCACCAAATTTCCAACTTCACTAAAATACCAGGAAACATACACATACATCTTACAAATAAAGACAAAATTCAAAGCTCAAAAAAATACATATTGACGGAAGAACATATTTGAGTAAAGAACCACAAACTTTTGAACAATTATAATTAGTTCCTGCTGGTGAATAATAAATTAAATAAAAGTGACGGCATTTCTAAAAAAATATAGATGCAGCGGATAACTAAACCTGATAAGCTTTTAATGACTGTTCAGCAGCTTCCTTCCTGTCAGTTCCAATCTTGAACTCCGCAAGGTAACGGAAATAATCACCTTTCCTGTAATCCAACCAAATGCAAGTTAAAACCACGACTATCCCCAAAATCCACCAGATCAAAGTGTTCAGGTCAAGATCTAACTCACATCTTATGGTAAAATACCGAGGACTCCCCAGCAGAAGCAGAAGGACTGAGATGCTCATCAATCACAGCCATGATGTCACTGCAAATGTTGGAGAGCTCTAATTCCACCTTCTGCCTATACTCCCGAATCCTCTTTACGTGCAGCTCGTTCCCCTTGGCCTCCTCCTTTTGCTCGATCGAGGAGAGAATCCTCCAGGACGCCCTCCTCGCACCGATCACGTTCTTGTATCCCACCGAGAGCAGATTGCGCTCCTCCACCGTAAGCTCCACGTCAAGCTTCGCCACGTTCTTCATGGCATCTACCATCTCTGCAGACAAATAGAGAGCGTCGCGTGAAGATTGGAAGCAAAAACTTATTCTAACGCCAAGATCGGGAGAGATCAAGCGAGAAATCTTACCATCGTAGCGCTCGGCTTGCTCGGCGAGCTTAGCGATGTAGACGAAGCAATCGCGTTCTTTCTGCAACGCCATGGCGGATCTCGATCGGGTGACGTCGCTCTCTGCTGCCCTCTCTCTCCCTCTCTCTCCCTCTCTCTCTCCGAGGCTAGGGTTCTTCCCGCTGTGTCGTCCTGTAGATGAAGCTCGGACAGCAAAAGGAGGAAAAAATGTAGATGGGCGGAAAAGTCAAATGCTTGTGTTAGGCCGATATCCCGTGCACTAATGATTCTTTCAATAATCGTGCAAGTTGTTTGATGTCCCTTGGATTTGATTTTTATGAGAGATGTAACACCGTTGGCAATTAATCACGTATGTTTTTTCTTCATATGTACGCAGGCTGGTGCATACGGAACTTGTTCATTTTTATATTAATTTATTTTTTTCGGAGGTAATTTATTGAATAATAAATATTTACCTCAAAGGCTAATAAATATAATGTATTTATAAATTAAGTGAATTTTTATTAGTAAAGTGTACTCCTAGATCCCCAATTAATTTTTTTTTTACTATTAGATTTTAAGATCCTATGATTATTTTGGAGTATTGGCAGAGGCAGAAACTTTTTTCAGTATTGGACATACTTAAAAATTGTTTGATTTATACTATTAAACTACGTCTAATACTATTTTTTTAACAATAGGGTATTAGCCACGCTTTAAACCGTTGTTACTATTATAATTTTTTTAAGAATATGATATTAACCACAGCTTAAACTGTGCTTAATACAGTTAATTTTTTAAAAATAGAGTATTAGTCATGGTTTATAATTTAAACCGTGACTAATATAAGTAATTTTTTAAAAAATAGGGTATTCGTCACGGTTTACATCGTGTCTAATACTGTTAATTTTTTTAAAATAGAATATTCGCCACGGTTTAAAGCGTGACAAATACTATTAATTTTTTAAAAAATGAGTGGGGGCGGCCGCCCACACTCGCCCCAAGGTGGGTCCGCCCCTGTTTTGAAGCCCGCTATTTGCAGACCAATTAAATCTTATCATGTTAACTCAAAATTCTGTGACCTTGAGCTAGACATGGAGTTCGTGCAATTACAGCTTCAGCAATCGTGCGATCCATCGTTCCCGACTGCCTGCCAGACAACGACACTTTACTTTAGGAGTAACGGTGCACACTCCTCCAATGACAGCCGAGCCCGATATTTTAGACAACTCCATTAAGCTCATCTCAAGGAGCTCGCGCGGATACAATTTGTGTAACCGTGCGATCACTAAAGGTTTTCATACACAAAGAGATCATGACTGCATCGTAGTGCTTTCACATAAGGTTCAAACATTTGTAAATCTTCACATGTTCCCAATCAACCAAACAACATGTTCAAAATCTTTGTTGATCCGTCGCTTGCCTCTAAACATCAAAGATCTATTTACACAAAGTCTCCTAAACCGTAATTGTTCATCTTGAAGTCGGCAATCACCCCTAGGACTCCCGGACCGAACATCATCACCCTAGGAGACGAATTATGAATTGGAGCTCTCTAGCTCAGACAATGGTCTTCTCCACCTCAAGCCATATTTCCTCGTTCTCTCCTCCACCGCCTCAAAATTAACCCAAGGGAGAAAATGTGCCCTTTGAATGCTAATCTTGACTTAAGGAGCTCTAGGAAATATCCTAGGCTGTTAGTTCAAGCCATGCATGGGTCAAGTCAACTCAGATCGGGCTTCAATCAAGGTAGTCCCAATTGGGTCCACTCCATCCAAAGCCTGAATACATCGCAGTGGGGCTTAATCCAAATTAAAATGCACAAGGGATCAAAATCATATCGTCGAATTCTCAATTGGAATTGGCCCCGCTTAATTGGGTCAAACTAACACTTGGACCCTAAGCGGTCTGCCAATCTGAGTCCAATTGGCTCGGGAGTCACCAATTAGCTACTCACACTTTGAATCGTGTCTCGAATTCACAAGAAGCTTGGCTCAATGCATCTGGGACGAGTCACACTCGATTGGGAGCCACCAATGTCCAATTTTGCTCAGGTGACCCAAATGGGCATAGTGTACCAAAATTAGGTGTACCCAATTTTGGACCAACCCCAATCAAGCTCGGTTGAACCATGTACAATTGAAGCACCGAGATGGGGCAACCGACTCTAGTAACAAAAAAAATCCTCACCATGAGCCATTGGACCAAGCATGGACTTGTAATAGCGACTGGTAGGCGCGGCTCCACCATCTTTTAACCAATGATAGCCATAGGAACAACCCTCCTCGGGGCAACAAGAAGTCCCCAAATGTCCTCGCTCGATGACAACACCATTGCCGACCATATCGAGAAGACAGAGGGAGAGATCTCATCGAGTTGAGCCAGCTCCAGAGCTCAACGAATTGACTTGAAAAAAGCCTCGAGCTTGAGCCGAGATATGTCAAGCTCAAATTTTTAAAGTTTTTTAATTTTCTTTAAATAAATATAAAAGACATGACTCATGAGCAACATAATTTCTGAGCTCAAGCTTGACTTCACTATATATATGTCGCCATCTTGAGCTCAATCCATACAATATGAGCTCGTCGAGCTGGGGCTCAAAATTACAATCTCGAACTCAAGTTTGTGAATTTTGTCGAGCGTGGCTTGCTCAAGCTCGATCATTTGCATCCCATATCCAAAGAATAATATGAGGTCATTTGCAGCCCATTGCCCATAGGGAGGGGAAATATGGAGGACATTTGCAGCACATTGCCCGTAGAGTGGGGAAATATGGAGGTCATTGGCAGCCCATTGTCCGTAGGGAGGGGAAATATGGAGGTCATTTGCAGCCCATTGCCCGTAGGGAGGGGAAATATGGAGGTCATTAGCAGCCCATTGCCCATAGGGTGGGGAAATATGGAGGTCATTTGCAGCCCATTGCCCGTAGAGAGGGGAAATATGGAGGTCATTTGCAGCCCATTTCCCGTAGGGAGGGGAAATATGTAGGTGATGTCATATTCACAAATGAGAACCTCCTCATCCTCAAATTGCAACCAACTCAATCCTTAAAAGCCTACGAATTGTGTCCACATGGGTTAACCTAAACCCATTAAGATAGACTAAGACCCACTAACTTTAAGTGGCGCCAATATGACTCAGTGGCCAATTGGGTACACACCCCATCGACTCATTTAGCCAAACGAGTCAAGTCAACCCATTTGAGCTACCCAAGCCCCATTGAATCTCACTACACAGCACATCAAATGCGTGAAGACCTACCAAGATCGTTCTTCAGGTGGATCAATGAGTCAATTTGACACGTGGGATAAATTAATAATTCTAACACTCTCCCTGACAAATTCAGTTTAAACAAATTTCATTTTATACATACCAAAAATCAAAATGATAATAATGTCTTTTTTACCCTTCAGTATACTATATACAATTAATATATTTAAAATAAATAAATAATGGGGCGATTCCTCACAAATAGATACGTTATACACAGAAATGTAGAAATTCCAAACTAGACTCCGTTTGGCATGGTGGTGACGGTCATGAATACCGGGGGTTAAATTGTCATTTGTTAATGCCCACCTAATGATGTTTATTAGGTAATCCTTAACGAATGACGTTTTAACCCATGAGTTTACGACTGCCACCACCGTGCGAAACGGAGTCATATATCTTCTAAGCCATTCGGCTATTTAACTAGAATCATGCTTCTAAAGACTTGCGCCAATCAAAGAGCGAGATTCCTGCTGCTTTAAAGTATCTGCAACATGAGCAATAACACCAGTACCGGCGTTGTAAAGCCATTCGTTCTTCACCTGCAACGAAGAAGCCAGATTCGAACAAGAGAACACGAGAAAAAATAAACAAAAAAATCAGTAAAAAATGCATCATACATGGATGCTGTTGTGAGCAAAAAAGGGCAAAAATGCTGAGTGGAAACTGACATCAACCTTCTTCCACCCCACTCTCTGCAGCCCATGAATCATCTCCTCTGATACATCAAGAGAATCAGTAAAAGAAACCCAAATGAGAAGCAGAAGTAAAGAATCATGGAGCTTGCTTCTCTCAACGCCATCTACCTTCAACAATATCATGATATTCGGCTGAATTTTGCGTGTTCGGCGCATTTTTGGCCGCCTCTTTCGCCTTAGACGCTTCTGGAGGAAAACGAGGACCGCCTGATGAGATTGGGGGGCAATATCGCACATTTACGATATGTTTGTAGCCGTCCAATGATTGTTGCGGTGGCTGCATGTAAGCAATAGATAGTTTCTTCGTGATCATTAGCCTTCGATTCAAATTTTAATTCCTCAATTTTCATATGTTCGTGCCGAGTCCCGCATAATGCGTAAAATCTATTCTTAGGAGATTACTTTCACCAAATTTTATTTATGTTACCTCAGCTCAACCCATTCTGGTTCATAATCTCTCTAATGAGCACATTTTCTGCACATTTTTGTTAACCAAACCACCAAAGTTTATTTTCAATTGCCATATCTTTTATACATGCCAGTCCAATTGCTTTTCTGATTTAATGTCACTTTCAGAAGGCTTTTAGAAATATCTGTGAGCAGAATAAACTGTAGCGATCTCTTTTGCGCTTAGATAAGGATAGCTACTAAGAAAGAAAAAGTATATGGAACCACAGTCAAGATAAAGTGAATCTACTATAGAATTTTGGTACTCAAAGGGAGGTGACCAGCCTGAAACGACGTTGTGAACATAAGAATTTTGGTACTCACAGGGAGGTGCTATGACCCTGTTGCACGTCGACTTCGCATCTCACGTGATGTCACATTTGATGAGTCTCATCCATTCTTATCACGACGTCAAGGCGAACCAAGACGAGCGCGGCGGCCTGGACGCCTAGGCGATAAGGCGAACGACTAGGCGACAATAAGGAGAGCAAGTCGCAAGACGATAAATAAAGTTTTAAAAAAACTAAGGTGGACTATCCACTGCGGTTTTTATAAAAACAATAGTGTATATGAGGTATAGATAACTGTTATTATAATAACCGCTGTCTAAAGCCAAAATGACAGACTATACACTGCGGTTTTATAAAAACCGCAGTATATTATGGGTATAGACAACAATTTATAGAAAAACCATTGTCTAAAGCCTAAAAGACAGACTATACATTGCGGCGGTTTTATAAAAACCACAATGTATAGTAAGGATAGACAACGGTTTTTATTTTAAGTTAGAAGTTAGAAAGCAAACCCATAACACAAATCAGAGATATAAACCCACAGATAATGACACTAACAGATAGTAACAAAACTCAACTATATCCAAATGTCACTCTAATTTCAATAATAGATAGTCACATCACAGATAATGGATAAAATCTTTATCCATATAATCGAAAAAACAGACCCACTGCAGGACACAAAAATCAGAGATATAAACCCATTGTATGATAATAAGCAGTGATTCAGTGAAGTACTGAAAAAATGAAGAAATGTTATAGCCTATACCTAAATCAGAGAAGGATCGGAGGAGTTGAATAGCTGATATGAGGAAGATGTCCGGCGGAATCACCAGCTCAAAGCAAGAAGGTAGAAACTTTCCAAAATTGCAAGAAGATTTTCGCGTAGGAGCAGTGGCTGTAAAAAGTCGCAGTGAAAAGTAAAGTTACGGTTCAAACTAGATTAATAAAAAAGAGATCATACACTGCAGTTTATATATAAACTGTAGTCTATTACATATATAGACTGCGGTTATATAAACCGCAGTTTATATCACTTTCAAAAAGGGTATATATTGCGGTTTATATATAACTGCAGTCTATATATGTAATAGACTGCGGTTTATATATAAACCGCAGTCTATTCTACCTATAGACTGAACTGCAGTCTATTCTACCTATAGACTGTGGTTATATATAAACCGCAGTCTATATTTAACTTAAACTTTCAAAGTAGGACATAGACTGCGGTTTTTTAAAAAGTCGCAGTCGATAGGAGAATAGACTACGGTTTATATATAAACCGCAGTCTATTTCCCTTTTATTATAAAAAATTAAGGCACCCAACGCCTTGTACACATTCGGGCGCCTGGACGCCTAAGCGTCATGACAAGAATGATCTCATCCTTTCTTCGTGTCCCTTGTTTCCTTGACCTCACGTTCATTCGTTACTCCCTTTGGCGTGCAGTTTCTCACTTTTCTCATCTCTCCGCCTCATGTACCCTCCCCACCGGTATGTTCACCTCATCTTCCCTTGTCACAGTCTACTCTGTCACCTCCTTCTCCCTTGTCGCAGTCTACTTCGTCTCATCCTCTTTATTTGCCGCAGTCTACTTCATCACCTCCTCACTCCTCTCCACCGTCACACACCTCCCAGTGGTTCGCAGTCTACTCTGTCACCTCATCACTCCTCTCCTCTGTCATACACTTCTCCCTATGATGAGCTGTCCACTTGCGACCGTGTCTCCTCTTCCTTATCAGTTATCACTATACTCGCCGTCCTCCTCTTATCTCCTTGCCTCCGGTGCCTCCAGACTCAGTGCCTACCTCCTCCAGTGAGTGCCCTGTGGATGATCCTCCTATGCGCTGCAACCCACCTCATGAGAGGCGTCCTCCCGACCGCCTTAGCCTTGCTACCCTACTGTTGGACCTACTCGCCCTTCCTGCTACTGCTTGCAGTACTCCAAAGCTGACTTCCTACCGTGAGGCAGCCCAGATACCTGAGTGGAAGGTTGTTACGTCTGCTAAGTTGAGGCGCTTGAGCACACTCATACATGAGAGCTTGTTCATCTTCCACCTGGTGTTATTCCTTTTACTTGCAAGTGAGTCTTTAAGGTCAAGACTCGCTCTGATGGTTCTGTGGAGGGGTACAAAGATCGGCTTGTTACTCGTGGTTTCCAGCAGAAGCAGTGGAGAGACTATGATGAGACTATTGCTCCAGTTGCTCACATGACTACAGTCCAGACTCTAATTGTTGTTGTAGTTGTTCGGCATTGGTCCCTATCACAGCTCGACATGAAGAATGTCTTTCTTCACGGTGATATTTAGCAGGAGGTATACATGCTTCCTCCTTCGGGTCTATCCTCTCCTCCAGACCTTATCTTCTGCTTGAGGCGGGGTCCTTATCGGCTCAAGCAGGCGCCCCACGCGTGATTTGCACGTTTCAGTTCAGCCATTACAGCCGCCGGTTTCCAACCATGTCCACATGATCCAACACTGTTTGTGCACTCCTCTCGTGGTCGGACCATTTTGTTATTGTACATGGATGATATGATTATTACTGGTGATGATCCTTCTCATGTGGGCTTCGTCAAGTATCACCTTCAACAGCAATTTCAGATGGCTGGCTTTGGATAGCTGAGCTACTTCTTGGATCTTGAGGTCAGCTCTACAGATCGCTGGTTTCAGCTCTCTCAGCAATGCTACACATCAAATCTCCTTGCTCGAGTTGCTTTCTCTGATTCTCGCACAGCGGAAACCCCTATGGAGCTCCACCTTCAGCTACGTCTGGATGATGAGGTTTCACTCTCTGATCCTACTCGATACCGCCACCTCGTGAGGAGTCTCGTCTATCTCACAATTACTAGGCCCGACATTGCTCATGTTGTTCATGTACTGAGCCAGTTTGTTAGTGCACCCACTTCTATGCACTATGGTCATCTGCTGCGGCTCCTGCACTATCTCCGGGCGACGAGCTCTCGTGGTCTCTTCTTATCCAGCAGTAGTTCTCTATAACTACGTGCTTACTCTGACTCCACCTAGGCTAGTGATCCCGTTGACCGTCATTCTGTCACTGCTTTTTGTCTGTTATTGGGTTCTTCACTTATTACATGAAAGTCCAAGAAACAGACTGGTGTTTCTCGTTACAGCACCGAGGATGAGCTTTGAGTCATGACTACCACCACTAAGGATATTATTTGGCTCTGTTGGCTTCTTGAGGATCTTGGTGTATCTTCTCCAAATCTCACTCCCCTCTACTGTGATAACACTGGTGCCATTCAGATTACTCTAAACCCGATGAAGCATTCTCTCTCTAAGTATATCAGGGTGGATGCTTTCTTCCTGCGCGAGCACTATGGTCGTGACACTCTTGCCCCTTTCTTTATTCCTTCCGAGCAGCAGATTGCAGATTTGATGACAAAGCAGTAGACGAGGACTCATCATACCTATCTACTATCCAAACTCTCGGTGTATGATCCCATGTGAGTTTGGGGGGGGGGGGTGTTAGATATGTTGTATATTATGAGTAGTCGTGATACCTTAGAGTCACCTCGGGTGTTAAGATCACTCTCCCTTGTACATCATATATATTACCTTTGTTTCAATTGTGAATACACACAAAAAATCCTTTTCCTATCAAATGTGACCTCAACACGTGTCATAGGAGCCATCATTGTTGAAGTCAGGAAAAATCCCAACCTCAGAATTCAGACCAAAGCCGCCTAAGATTACTGGCTTAGAAGCTAGATCAGACGGCAAAGATGACTCGAACGAATAATCAGGTGAAACAAGACCCCAGATGTTGCGGCGGGAAGGTCCCACCACGTACCCGGATGCTCGAAAGGAGCAGCCCTTTCTCAACCAAAGATGGCCGAACTCGGTACGAGGGAAACTAGCTGGTGAAGTCGCAAGGTCGCGACTTGCACTCCAAGGAAAAGGAATCCAAAGACTCGGCTATTATCTCAAAAATGAAGCGCACAAGTATCCTGTCGAGGATTTCAAGTGCCTCACCTCGTACCCCTGGGGTCCTATTTATAGGCAAATCCGAGGAGGGGGGGGGGGGGGGGTCATATTTATACCCCACCCCCCTGGCGCCTAGGCGACTTCCAGAGGAACTCGTACGGGCTGGGCGAGTATCTCGCCTAGTCGCCTACCTGGCGAGTATGCGAGGGGAGCTCGCCTATACTCGCCCAGGCCTTCCGCGATCTTGAATGCTAATTTTGACTCCTGTCTTAACTTGTTGACCTTGACTTCTGCTGACCTGCCTGTGGTAGGACCCACCCTCGACGAATACGGGTTGTACACAATCCCCGCTCTTTCTGGGCGACGTAGGAGCTCGGAAAGAATCATCCAACACTTATTCGACGAGCTGCTGTGCCGAGTATTTGGGTTGCTCGCCTCTTGTAACTGCCTGCCGATCTCTATAAATAGGGGTGGGCCTGATTCTTTAGCCGGATCTTCAGAACTCGCGCATAATGTCGGACGCTGCGAAGTTTCTTCATGACAGTCTCGCCGCGCTAACCGGTGCTCTTGGCGTCGCTAAACCGAAAAGGCCGCGCGAGGAGGACGTCGTTGCTGACTTACCCCCCCCCCCCCTCTCAAGAAGAAGAAAGTTAAAAAGTCTAAGAAGAAACCCGCCTCTGGTGACGATAACTCGCCGCCATCTCTTTCTCAAACCGCGGCTTCCACCAGCAACCCGTGCGCTCTGCCAGCACGCAACAGTTGCTCAGTGACCTGGGACTTGGCGATATTCCCAATGTCGTCGTCTCCGATGCAAGTTTCCTTGACTCGCTCGTCATCCCTGAGCTCGCCACGATCCTGGCCCCGGAACTCGCCTCCACTCCGGTGCCGCGGCTGGTTGAAATCGTCGACCTGCCAGGTTGTCATATTTGCCGAGATGTTTTCTTGCTCTGGCGGTCGTTTCCACTGCTCGCTAACTTGATCATGATACTCGCAGATTCTCCCTCGGGGGGGGGGGGGGGGGGGGGGGGGGGGGGGGGGGGGCGCTGACGCGGTTCTGAATGTCGCCCCGTTGAGCTCCGCGACGCTGGTCGCCCTTCCTGCCGGGAGACCAGTAAAGACCGCGCACACGGTGCAGATCAATATCGGCAGCAAAAGAACATCTGAGGCTTCGGTTCCTTCGGCGAGCAAGGAACTGCCGTCGAAGAATCCTCCGCCAAGGAAGACGACCCTGGCGAGCAAGGATCCTTTGCCGAAGGACCCTCTGCCCAAGAAGGATCCGCCGGTGAGCAAGGGTCTCCCGGCGAGTTATGTGCTGCCTGCGAGTTCTGCTCTGCCCGCGGCGAGTTCTGCACTGCCTCCGCCGAGGTCTTCGCTGCCCGAGGCGAGCTCCTCGTTACCCCCGCCGCCGCCTCTTACAAACGTCGCCACCATCCAGTTGGTAACCGCATCCTTGCCGCTGCCGCCGCCTCTGGTCGCGCATTCCCAAGTTGCCACGACGCGACTTCCTCCGCCTCCTCCGCTGAAGAATCCTCAGCCACCGGCGAGTTCGTCGCTCCCCCCGCCTCCTTCATCACATCTCGCGGGCAGTAAGCCGGTCAAGCCGCGGCCGAGCTACTTCCCGCCAAGAGTTGCAGATTCTGGACAAGGGGGACGCGGGCAAGGCAAGGCGGCCGAGCACGCTGGCGGGCCATCTTCGAGCCGGCGAGATGAGCCAACTCGCGGATCCTCTCCTCGCCGATCCAGATCTCCTCGCCGCGGTATGTATCACTATTGATGCCGTATAGGGCGGCTAAGTACCATGTCTAACCTGACGACTTTCATTTGCTGACAGATCGGTCGGCAACTCCAGGGACGGCCTTCATCGACGCCATGGGGTTACCGGGCATGGAATATCGCCACGCTGCTGCTCGCGCCTACCTGGAGCTGGTGAGCAAATTTGACCAGCTGGGATCTGCGAGCCTCATCGCCGAATATCATAGTTGGAAGTGCGGATGTCGAAGATGGAAGAGCTCAAGAGTACTCTGGAGAGCTACGAAGCCCGCTTCCACATGGTAAAGGAGAATGATCGTCAGCTGGCTCTTAACAACCATCGCCTCCAGCTTGTTCTCGACGAGCTGGCCGGCATTCACACGAGTATGGGCTCTGTTGGCCGGCTGACAAGGATGGAAGAGCAGTTGCGGCTTGGCGATGACGCGATAGCGCTGGCGACGGAGCACTTCCGGCGGGCGCGCAAGATGGGCTGGGCTGGGTGACATCCTCACCCTCCAGAGAGATCTCCAAGGACTTAGGATTTTTTCTTTCTTTTTCTTGTTCTTCTATTTGAAGCTCGCCAAGTGCGACTTTATGAACGTTTACTGCTTTGTAATAAGCGAGCTTGGATCTCGCGGCATTATTAATATTTTACTGTCTTCAATGTTTGTGCGACATCTTTTCTGAATTGTGTCGAGTTTGTTCTGCAGGTTGCGATCATGCTTTATCTTGTTCTGTGCGACCTACGCAACGGAGTCGGATTCCTCGCTTAGGGCGCGACTTGCTCTGGTACTCGCCGTAAGGTAGATATATCCCCCCTTGGCGCCTATAAATAGAGGGGGTAGGTAGGACATAAGTACGCTGTTGCGCTTTTGAACCCCGAGCTCGCGAGTATCTTTTCCTGCTCGCGCGCTGCGACTTTGCTTTGCTGCTCGCTCTTCTTTCTTCTTCCTCGTTAAAACTCGCAAGATGGTTGGAAATGATGTCAGTGCTCGCCGCCAAGCCCATGCCGCCAACTTTGAGGATGCGGCTTTCAAGAAGTCGATCACCACCGAGCGCGACTTAGAGAGCTTTAGGGAAAGGCTCCTCCCCGCGGGATACTCGGCCAGGCTCCCAAGCCGTAGCGAGCGACTCAACACATATATCGAGGGCGCGCTGGTCCTTCCCCTTCGCCACTTCGACGCGGGCCTGCGACTTCCGTTGTGGCCGGAGTATTGCGAGATCCTGCGATACTTCGACATCGTCCCCGCGCAGATCAACCACAACGACGTCGCCATCATCATGGGGTTCCTCTGCTATTTGCGCGAGGAGAGGGTCGCCTTCGACCTCTCTATCTTCCGCAAGATATTCGCCTTCGCCGCGATTGCCGAGTGCGTGGTCTACTTCAGTAGCCACGTCTGCACTATGGTGGGGACGACGAACAAAGTCCACCGATGGAGCGAGCTGCTAGTCGTCGTCGAGGGCGACTTCGATGGAGTCCTGGGAAGGCCGCACCAACCTGCCGACGTCGCCTTCCTCCCGCCGATATTGGAGGGCATTCGCGAGCAGCTCGTAGAGTCGTTCCGAGGTCGCCGGTTCGACGTCATTTTCTGGCGACTAAACGTCAACACCTTGTTGGAAATACATTCCAAGGAGGGTAAGCTTGGGCAAGAATCACTTTGTCTCCATAACTCGCCGTGCGTTGAGAAGCGCAATACTAACTAACTCGCCATTTTGCAGTGCCGTTCGAGCTTCCGGAGAAGCCGCTCCCTCCGGCGAAGGAAGTCGCCACCTCGCTGCCTGACCCCCACTCGCCGACTGACGTCGGCGAGAAGAAAAGGCTCGCCAAGGGCAAGGGGAAGGCCAGGTCGCCAGGCCCCGCGACCTGCTCGCTCGCACGAGCCGTCGAACTAAACCACTTCGCGGCGAGGAGGATGCTGGAGAGGACTAAGGCCTTGAAGATCGTCAGCAAAAAGACGATTGATCTCGGCATGGAATCTACTCGCTGGCGAGATTATGAGGTAAGTCGCCCCCTGCGCGCGATGTTGATGTTGTCACATTTGGATTCTTTTTGCTGACTCCGTTCTTTGTCGCAGGCTGCCGAGCTAGAAACCGCAAAGAAGCTTTCTGAGTATGAGGCGAAACTCGCCAAGTCTCAGGCTGATCTGGAGGCAGCCCAAGTTCGCGCAGCCGAGATGGAATCTCGCCTGGCCATCTTAAAAGCCAACGCGAGTTCTTCTGCTCCTCAGCCGCGGCCGGAGGATGACCCTCACTATGCCATCAAGCAATCTCGCGTCTTGTGGGAGGAGAGGTCGTCGGTTCGCCGCGAGATAGCCAGCGCGGCTGACAACGTCGTGCTCGCGAGGTTGAGGATCAGCGGGAAACTTGACGAGGGGGAGAAGCAGTTCACCGTGGACGAGCTGATCCCCGAGCTGCTCGCTGAGGCAACAATCTCGCCAGATCGCATACCCTCACCGTCGGGGAGCTCCAGCAGCAGCGACATCGGCAGCAGCAGCAGCAGCAGCGGCAGTGGCAGCAGCGAGGAGGAGAGCGAGGAAAGTGGCGAGGAAGAGGATGTTGACATTGAAGATGAGGAATATCGACCTTATACTGGCGACGATGAGACCTAGTTGCTCGCCGATATTTGTCATACTCAAGAATTCCAGTTAGCGATATTTTGTAATAGATACCTTTGCAACTTGTAAATTTTTTGAAAAAATATAAATACAAGTCTGAAGTACCATGTTGTGCTTTCCTTCTTTCATACTTGCTTGCTGATGATACTCGCTAGACTCATATGCTCGCTTTTACCTGTGCGTTGACATCGTTCATAGTCGCATAATTCATACTCGCACGACCATAGTCGCTCTTCATAGCTCGCCTCCCACTTTTCGCCTGTGACCTGCACATATATTCGTCGTAGCGTACTCGCATACTCGCCCATACCTGTTCGCATACTCGCCCCATATCTGCTCGCATACTCGCCAGAGTCTGCCCGCTCCTGTACGATTTATTTCGTTACCAAGAATGACATCCTGTGAGGAGCTGAGCCTGATTTGTGGTTGGGAGTAGTCGACACCCAGCAAGAGCCAAGCTCAACTGGGGGTGGGAGCTAGATATGTTTTTCCTGCTGCTTCAAGAGTTTGAAAACGGATTAAGCGCATCAATATCTTTGAGGACGAAGAAACCAGAAATCGAACGATGATCTCGCCGACGTCGAGTTGGGAGGTCGGCATCCAACCCTGTTCCTGATAGTTCCTTTAGTCGGAGGAGAGATGCAATCGGGGGTAGCTAGGCCGACATGCAAGGGGGGAGCTGATCTCGGCCGTCAATGCAGGGGTCCGGTCTTACAAGGGCGCTTATATCCTGAGGCATCGTCTCATCGTCCGAACTAGGCTATCTACGAGAAACAGGTCGGAGGCACGTTCCCCAATCCAACCGCTGCGATCGCTCTCAGCTCTGCCAACTGGCTATGAGCGCAAATACAAGAGCGAGGGGTTATGCTCTTCCGAGGGTCCTCTAGGACGCACTCGCGACTAACATATTCCCTTGGGACTACCCTGGCTCTCTGATTAGTTATCCTGCCTTTGAAAAATAAGCTGAAGGGCCGTTGCCCGAAAGGAGAGCTCGGCAAGGTTGATCCTTCCTCGGATCCAAGAGGTTGGAGTCCAAACCTGTTCCCGCTAGTTCCTCCAATCGGAGGAGAGATGCAATCGGGGGTAGCTAGGCCGACATGCAAGGGGGGAGCTGATCTCGGCCGTCAATGCAGGGGTCCGGTCTTACAAGGACGCTTACATCCCGAGGCATTGTCCCATCGTCCGGACTGGGCTATCCAGGGGGAATAAGTTGACGGCCGACTTCTCGGATCGATCCTGGAGCAACACCTTGAGTTCCCAGAAGACTTGAGATGAAAAAAGAATGAACAGAAGCAAAACAACGACCATTGTATATATGTGAAAGCATGTACAAACAAAATACATCATTGGCCGCTAAGGATAGAACCTTTTCAGGTCATCCCCGTTACAAGTACCTCCCAGCTGCTCTCCAACCTGATCTTGGAGATAATATCCTTCGGTGGCCAAGGCTTCCTGGACAATGAAGGGACCTTCCCAATTTGGATGTAGCTTGTCAACTGTTGCTCCTCTTCCTGCGGCGTCCACCTTCTTCATAACCAGATCTCCGTCGAGAAAATGCTTTAGGCAGACATTTTTGTTGAAGTGCTTCGCCATGCGCCGCTTGATCTCCTCTTGGCGGATGGAGGCCAAGTCACGAAGCTCTTCTACGAAATCCAGTGAGAGTCTTTGGGCGTCCTCATTCTCCAAGCGTCATTCTTCGCCGCCATCTCCAACTGCTATAACTCTCGGGCTCCTAACCTCGAACTCCACTTGGATGAGTGCCTCGAACCCGTGGGATAACTTGAAAGGAGTTTCTCTCGTGGCCGAGTTTGGAGTTGTTCTCAAAGCCCAGAGAACCGAGAGGAACTGCTCCGCTCAATTGTCTTTCAAGTTGGTGACTTTCTTCTTCAGAAGGTTGATGATCAACTTGTTGGCTGCCTCCACCTGTCCGTTGCTGCGAGGATGATGCACAGAGGCGAATCGAAGATCCGTCCGTAGCTGCTTGCAGAAGTCCTCTAACTCCAAACTGGCGAACTGCGGCCCGTTGTCGGTGACGATGGCGAGAGGAATCCCGAACCTGCATGCAATCTCTCCCCAAATGAAGTTCTTCACGATCTGTGACGTGGTCTTGGCTAAGGCTTTTGCCTCGATCCATTTGGAGAAGTAGTCGATCATGACAAGCACGAACTTCCTCTGCCCGCTGACCTGAGGAAAATGGCCGATGAAGTCCATCCCCCAGATGACGAAGGGCCGTGGAGCTGTGATCGAGCGAAGATGCTGAGCTGGTTGTAGTTGAAGAGGTGCGAAGAGCTGGCACTGGAGGCACTTTTTGGAGAAGGCCTCTGCATCCTTCCTAATGGTGTGCCAGAAGTATCCATGCCTTAGAATCCTTTGTTCGAGCGTGCGAGTCCCTGAGTGACTGTCACACTCTCCTGAGTGAATCTCCTCCAGGATGCGAGGTACTTCAATTTCTGACAGGCACCGAGCCAGAGGACCTGAAATGATCTTGCGGTAGAGTTCTCCTTCTTGAAGCAAATAGTAGGCGGCTTTGTAGCGAAACTTCCTCTGTTCTCCCTCGCTGGCTGGAACCTGACCCGTTGTCAGGAAAGAAACAAACGAATCCTTTCAAGACACTCTCTGCTCGATCTCCGTCATCTCCCCTTCCTCGATGGATGGTCGGAAAAGTTCAGTCACGATCCCCCCAGCCCGGGGACCGTATTTGGCAAGATAGTCAGCTTCTGAATTCTCCTCTCGGGGTACGTGCTCGACGAAGAAAGATTGAAACCCTCCAATCAGACTTTTCACCACTGCTGCAAAATCGGATCGTTCACCTCGAACTCGCCTCTGATCTGGGACGCGACTACCATCGAGTCAGTGAAGGCCCTTATATCTCGAATTGTCAACTCCTTGGCGAGACGCAAGCCGGTCACCATGGCTTCGTACTCCACCTGATTGTTGGTAACTGGGAAGAGGATCTCAACTGCTTGCTCGATCCTGATTCCCTGAGGGCTTACGAGCACGACTCCGGCTCCCACGGAATATCTGCCTGAAGCCCCATCTACAAACATCTTCCAAAACACCATGCTAGAAGAGCCTTCCTCTCATTCCACCTCGGCCGAGAAGTCGGCAAGGAAATCCGTCACCGCTTGCACCTTGATTGCTACCCTTGGAGAGTAAGAAATATCGAACTCGTTAAGCTCCACCGCCCACTTTGTCAGCCTGCCAGAGTGCTCCACTCCATCTAGGATACTCCGCAGAGGATGATCAGAGACGACCCTGATGGAGTGAGCTTGAAAATACGGACGGAGCCTTCGAGCCGAAACCACCAAAGCGAACACTAGCTTCTCCAAAATAGGGTACCTCGTCTCCGCCTGCTGCAGCACTCTACTAACATAGTAGATATAGGAAGCTGTCGTTTTCCCTCCTCCCGGACCAACACCGAGCTAACTGCTTCCGCCCCGACTCCTAGATAGAGAAAGAGAACCTCATTACCCCGCGGGCCCTGGAGGAGAGGAGCTTGGGTTAACTGTTGCTTGAGCTTTCCGAAAGCCTCATCGCACTCCGCCGTCCACTCGAACTTCTGATTCCCCCGAAGGGTCTTGAAAAACGGAGAACACTTCTCCCCTGCCTTGGACAAAAAACGGTTGAGGTCTGCCAGCCTTCCAGTCAGCCTTTGAACTTCCTTAGGATCCCTTGGCGATGTCATCTCCAGAATGGCCTTCACCTTGTCGGATTAGGTTCCACCCCCCACCCCCCACACCCCCCCGGGAGTGAGGACGTGACCTAGAAATTTCCCCCTTCCTGCACCGAAAACGCACTTGGTCGGGTTGAGTCGCATCTTGTACTTCCTCAGGGTAGCGAAGGTCTCCACCAGATCCGTTATGTGTTCCGCGACACTTTTGCTCTTGACGAGGAGGTCATCCACATAAACCTCCAAGTTCCGCCCCTTCTGCCCCTTGAAGATTTGATCCATCATCCTCTGGTAAGTCGCGCCTGCATTCTTGAGCCCGAAGGGCATCATCTTGTAGCTATAGCAGCCGTCGCTGGTTATGAAAGAGACGTCCCGGCAGTAGGGGGGATGCATCCGGATCTGGTGATACCCTGAAAAAGCATCAATAAAACTCATCACAGGAAACCCGACGGCGGAATCAACCAGCGCGTCGATTTGAGGCAAGGGGTAGCAATCCTTCGGGCAAGCTTTATTCAACATTGAAAAATCGATACATAGACGCCAGCCCCCTCCTGGCTTTTTCACCATAACAACATTGGAGACACAGCCTGGATACTGGATCTCCGAGATAAAACCCGCCTCCAGCAGCTTCTCTACCTCCTCCCTAATCGGCTCAGCTAGCATGGTGGCGCTCTTCCTCTGCTTTTGCCGAACTGGGGCCACCGCGGGATCCAGGTTGAGGCGATGACAAGCAACATCGGCGTCCACCCCTGGCATCTCGGCGGCGCTCCATGCAAAGACATCAACATTGTCCTGCAGGCAAGCAGCCATCTCTATCTTCCCTCCAAGCGGCAGGGATCCTCCCGCCTTCAGCAATCCCGACTCTCCTCCTCGAGAGATCACCTCTATCTCCTCCGCCTCCTCAGCAGCACACAACCCTTTCTCCTTCTCCAGCAACTCCTCCAACTTCTCTGCGTCACCCATCCAGCTGATGGTGCTGACGGCATTCAAGTAGCACTCCCTGGAAGCCTTGGGATCTCCCCTGATCCCGATCTGCACATCTCCGCGGCAGTACTTCAGGCACTGGTGGTACGACGACGGAATGACCCTGAAGTAGTTGATAAGAGGCCGCCCGAAGATGGCGTTGTAACCGCTCGGTGCGTCGACGATGATGAAGCGGCATCGGATCGACGTCCCACCGAGCGTAACCAGCAGCTCCACTGCTCCCTCCACCTCTTTCTTCTCTCCTGAGAAGCCAAAGAGCGGTTCATCTGCAGCTTGGACCCGAGACGCTTCCACCTGAAGCCCGACGAAGGTTCTTTTGAAGATGACATTCACCGAGCTACTGTTGTCCGCGAGGATTCGGTCGACGGTGAAGTACTCAATGGCGGCTTGAATGACCAAGGCATCATGGAAGGGGTTCTCATTCCCCAACATATCTTCCTCTGAGAAAGTGATCTCCTCTAATGGCGGCGGGGTCTGTGACGTCGAGGCGACCTTCTTTCGATAGATCTGGTGGAGACTCCCCTTGCGGGAAGCTCCAAGCCCGGCCCCTCCATTGATCACGCCTACATGCCCACCCCCTGGGCCATGTATCACTTCCCCGCGACCTCCCAGGTCGACTCGGTCCTCATTCCTCCTCCTCGCTGGAGCTTGGAATGTCACCTGCCCCACCGGGGCCTCCTGCCTCTGTTGCTCTCTTTCTGCCCCTCCCGCCTCCAGCCTCCTCCTTGCTTCCCAAAACTCGGGGCAAGCCAAGGTCCCGTGACCCTCTACCCGATAAATATCGCAGTAAAGGGGAATCTCCGCCTCCTGGCGCATCGCTCGCTGCTCCCTCCGGCACCGCTTGTTGTCTTGGCGAGCGATGGCCATTGTCTCCCGTCTTCCTCCTCGGCCTCCCTCCTGCCGATTTCCATTCATCCTCTCTTCCCGATACTACTGCTTTGCTGGTCTCTATTAGGGGCGATTCTCTGGATACTGAAATCGCCTTTCCCCCCTTCCTCCTTCCCGAGCTTTCGCCGGCCTTCTCTCTTTCTGTCTTCGAGGCCTCTCTTGCCTCCTTTCTTTAACCCTCCTGGGTTCCTCTCTCTTCCTTATCTCTTCTCTCCTGGGTTCTTCCTTCTTCCTCTCCTCTCGCCTCTCCGGCGTTCTCCTTGACTTCGACCCCGAAGGTCCTGCTCCCCTCCATTCTGTCGCAATCTCCCCATCCAGCCTTGCTAGAAAGTCCTTGTTCTTCACCTCCCCTCGAACAAAAGTGTTCGCCTTCTCTATCATTTCTTCGAAAGATCTCGGGGGATTGGACCTCATCTCCAGACTGAACAAACCTTGCTTCAACCCGAACTTGAGGGTCAGCATCAAGGTAAAACTGTCCACCTCTTCCACCTCCAAAATCTCATCCTGAAAGCGGTCGATGTAATGACCTAAACTCTCATGCTGTCCTTGGACGATTTTGAAGAGGGTCGTCGCTTCCTTCTTCCTCTTCTTCGATGTCGCGAACCTCGCCATGAGGCCCCGACGCAGATCTGAGACGCAGACAGCTGATGGAACCAATCCCTGGCGTTCCCCTTGAGGGTGATGGAGAAGAACCTGCACTTGAAGGCGTCGGACATGTTGCGGATGGAGACGACGTCTTCAAACCATTGGAGGTGTCTGACAGGGTCGTCTCTGCCGGAGTAGTAAGTGAGAACGGGTTCCCTGAACCCTTCTGGAACTGGAGCGGCGAGGATCTCGTCACAGAAGGGGCTCCTCCCTCCCTGGCGGTGACGAGTTTCATCATCGCTGGAGACGTCGTACTCGCCATAGTGCCGAGTATCCCTGCATCTCGCCGGCGACATTGGATCCCGAAAACGGACCCCCTGGCTACTCGTCGGGTAATGTCGCGACTGCATCGGTCGCTCTTCCCTCGCCCGAGTGGGCTCCTTTCCAGCTCGCCTCGGCGGCGCTTTCTCTTCTAGCGGCGTCAGGCGACGGGGAGAAGTCGTCGTGACCTCTGGGCGCTGAGCGAAACCGGTGAGAATGGTTTGCTCGATCTTTCTCGCGAACTCTTTGAATGCGGCCACTGTTACAAACTTGCCACCTCGCGCAGCGTCTCCTCCTACTGCCGAGTTGCCGACCAACTCTCCTTGCTCGCCACCAATGGCCATCTCATTCAACTTTCAAACTTTCCTCCTTGGCTGTGATCCATGCTCACCGCACCAAGTGTTGAAGCCAGGAAAAATCTCAACCTCAGAATTCGAACCAAAGCCGCCTAAGGTTACTGGATCAGAAGCTAGATCAGACAGCAGAGATGACTAGAACGAAGAATCAGGTCAAACAGGACCCCAGATGTTGCGGCAGGAAGGTCCCACCACGTACCCGGATACTCGAAAGGAGCAGCCCCTTCTCAACCAAAGATGGCCGAACTGGGTACGAGGGAAGCTAGTTGGCGAAGTCGCAAGGTCGCGACTTGCTCTCCAAGGAAAAAGAATCCAAAGACTCGGCTAGTATCTCGAAAATGAAGCGCGCGAGTATCCTGCCGAGAATTTCAAGTGTCTCACCTCGTACCTCTGGGGTCCTATTTATAGGCAAATCCAAGGAGCGGGGCGGTCATATTTATACCCCACCCCCTGGCGACTAGGCGACTTCCAGAGGAACTCGAACGGGCTGGGCGAGTATCTCGCCTAGTCGTCTACCTATCGAGTATGCGAGGGGAGCTCGCCTATACTCGCCCAGGCCTTCCGCGATCTTGAATGCTAACTTTGACTCTTGTCTTGACTTATTGACCTTGACTTCAGTTGACCTGGCTGTAGTAGGACTCACTCTCGACGAATACGGGTTGTACAATCATGATTGGTCAAATCACGATTGGAGGTAGGGCCACAGCAGAAGTAGATCGAGAACATGGTTTATTGGCACAAATCATCTCCAATTTTTTCAGAAAAGGTCATCATTCAAAAAGACAAGTTTGTCAATGATTGTAAAAGATAAATGAAGAATTCAAGATCAAGAAGGGATTGGAGGAACCTTTTGCAACTATAGAAATTTAAAACTTTTAGTAGAAAACGATTTCTCACGATTATGAGGCGTGTTTGTTACAAGGTTGCAGATATCGGAAGTTGTACTCATGTTGGTTTGAGTTTTTTACGTTGGATATCGGATTACGGGGATATATCAGGGGCATTTAAAAATGTTGGATTGTAATATTATAATTATATATATATATATATATCATAATATCAACATAATATTTTTCATTTATTAATTAAATAGTGATTATTTTATCTAATTAAGTATAAATTAAAATTGATATGAGAAAATTAACTACTAACAAATGTATAGTCAATTTATAATAAATAAGAAATGTTATATACTTTCAATCATGTAATATAGTATTACAAAATAATATTTAAATAGAAAATATAGTCGTACTTTAGCTTATTATCAAAATGTGAGTGCTCCACAAAATCTGCTACTCTATAATATAAATCTATAATATTATTTTTCTGAAATCAATGAAAGAGCATTTGGGTAAGAACTATATTAAAGATTACTGAATATGGCGAAAAGAATCAACTAAATACAACTCACCTAAATAGCATCATGATTCTTGATGTTGGGCAGTCCTTGGAAATGTAAAACATTAGTGCATCAAGAATGTTCGCATAATTCTAATCTTCATCCCTCTCCGACAAAAGCCATTTTTCTTCCGCTTTTTTCGTACAAGCTTGTTTTAAAGTCGGCCTTACACTTCTCCAAAAACCCACACCAGCATCGACAATGTCACAAATCTGAGCTCAATTCAATCTTTTTTCAGGAAGCACTTTGTCATTATCATCATCATCTACAACATCATCAACATGACCCACTAAGCACAAAGCAATTTTTCCTTCATCAATACTCTTTGCAGACAATGTGTCTCGAGATGGATCAAAATATTTAGACTTCAACTTAGAATTAAAATTCACAAATATAAGATCATTCAATCTTTTACTTTCTAGTCCATTATTCTTTCTTGGAATGAATCTAAATATAATAGAAACATTAAAAATTATTATAATTTTTACGTTATAGTAAATTATCATCTCAAAAGTAATCAAATCCCTTTCGCAACCGAAGGAATTAATTGCCATGTTCAAGATTCACATGGTCATAAGTCACAAATTTGGAGTTTCAATTCCATAAAACTTCTACTAATGTGCTTACGGGATAATAACAAATTAATAGTACTTCAGTACTAATAATTATTAGTAATCCAATAATTGTCAAGTTCAAGATTCTTATGTCCATACTTCTCAAATTATTAGTAATCAAATAATTGTTTGGTTAAAAATAATCTTTGCTTTAGCAGATAAACATCAACCTTAGGTGTAATAGAATCTTGCTTAGAAGGATCATGAGAGTGTATTCTAGTAAGCCAGTCAATAAAGCCACCCATAAACTTTAGGTCTCCATCTATCTCCTCCCTATTTGGGTAACAGAAGAAGAGACTCAGAAAATAACATGTTAGATGTAGAAGACTGCTCATCTTAGTCTTTACTCTTCTATCCATCAACTTTCATATGAGAAGATATTTACTCTCTTTAAACTCAAGCAGTTGCGATCTCCTCTATAGCCTTATTCGTATCACCATACAACCATCACATTGAAGGTGTGTCCCTATCATCTCCTCAGAGGACTTTCACATATGAGGCAAATACAAGAATGAGAAGCTCAATATTCAACCAAAAGTCCACCTAAAACTGTAGTTGTAGCATACAATTCAAGATAATAGATAGATAAGTAACATCTTAACCATAAATCAATAGGTACTAGACTACTACACATGAATATTAGATACTAACTACTAAGATAATTTGGTTTGTCGGCATCATTGCCGGATAATTTGGTAGCATCCCACCTTGCTGATATAAACATCTCCCGTAACCGCTTCTTCTCATGGATGCTTTGTAATCAAAGGAATGATGTAGCGAATTATGATCACTCTGGAGAGCACAAGATCATGGAACTCCAGGTCTTTTGTAGTCTTCCTACACATGTCAAGAGAGATAGTATGACCATATATAAACCACTGACAATTGACGTTTCATTGCAATTGCATTCTTGATTTATTTTAATCTAATAATGTCCTGGAGAAACAAATTTATTGTGTGCAGTGCATGAAGTCCAACAGAGCGTTGACCTCTTCAAAGTCATCAACCGTGATGTCGCCATGTTATTAGACGCATTATCTGACACAACTTGTATTATATTATCCTCTTGTACCATCTGGGCCGACAATCGCCTCATCCACAAAATCAAAAATAAACTTACCATCATGTGTGGATGTGGATACATTCTGGATAGCCAAAATGCCACCCCAACAATAATGTGAACCATCATGTTCATGATGCTTCTCCTCTTTCTATCTGTCCATGCATCCATAAGAATACTGCAGCTATGCACCCTACAGATTAGAGTGAATGTACTTAGCATCTCCTTCATCTGTTGGGCCTCCATCTTCAAGAATTTCTCACTCATCTCATATGGGGTTGGCCCTTGTTATGGTCTCCTGATCTAGATCTCATGATAGGACCGGAGAAGGATGAATCCCACTAAGGATCGGCGGAACCCTTCTTGTAACCCGGCTGTGCAATGGTCGGCGATGGAGGAGGTCGGCGATACCGAGGAAAAGGGCGAGAGAGAGAGATCAAAAGTGTGAGAGAGAGAGAGGAGAACGAGGGTGTAACACCCCATATACGCCGCATAGCATATAGCAGTAGGTCCGGCCGGGGCCCGACGCCATATACCACAGACAGACCGAAAGGTTACACAATGAAAACCATCCTGTCAATAACCAACGTCCTACACAGAGTACATTCTAGCGGAAGTAATTTAAAAGTTGCAAAATAATAACCCAGCCAAAAACATGAATGTCCACTACAAAAACCCAATCGGAATGAACGTACAAATACACAAGAATTTGGCATTATGACCTTACAATAGTTTGCTCAAATATAAGTGTCTTCCAAACCTCGGCACCCAGGCCGGTCATACATGAGAATAAAATAAAACACTCAAAATTAGGCATTCGAGAGCCGGCTCAGCAACAAGGGCGCTTGCCCGCTATTTTCCACTCGGCTCCGCAACACCTGCAAGCAACAATCCACCGAAGTCGTGGCAAACAAAAGCAACGGTCAGCTAAGCTGACCAAATTATAACGATCTCGCCCCTAAACTTCGGGCGACGATGCTCCTTCCCTGCACTTTATTAGCATAGTCATATAATAGAGAAATTTCACATCATCACAGGCACAGGCTCGCACGGCCACACACCCCGTGCTCTCAGGGCACATTCTCGGTGAACCCGGTCAAAGTCCGCGGTCTCACCACCGCCCCTTGGACGACAAATTCTCGTGAACAATATGGTCTTTCTGACCACTACAAAAGACCCTTTATCTATGCCAACGACAAGTCCCACGTACTTTAGGTCGCTTGTACCGAACGACATAGAGCGGGTACGGTTCCGCCTAACCCGTTGCTCACACCACAACGTCAGTTTAAGTCATATGCGCGGGTCAAATTTTCCCGAGTCCCAAATCGATCACACACTTTACATAACTCAGTTATGTACAAGTTGGATCCCAGGCCACCAAGTTGGCAGAATAACGCATCTGCTCAGTTTTCCGGGTGCACCTTGGAGTTAGTTCCCAAGACTTCCTGTTGCAATCTACCGCATAGAAAACCCGAAAAACAATCATCTGCACGGAGTCTTCTCCGGCCATTCATGCAATGCAACATCACCGATCCAGACCAACTTGTCCGGGTAGGCTTCACACATCATGCATATGTCCGTTTCTCGATTACGGACTCTACATGCAAAACAACGAGGACTATTCATGTCTACCCGAAGGAACACCTCACACTCACCGCAAACTCGCGAGAGCGGGCTTCCTATGCAAGGGAAAAGAGGACTTCACATGTCCAAGATGAGAATCGTTACCCTAGCATTCCTCTTCGGCGGCATGAAGATCTATGCGGATGAAAAGCACCGCAACGTCCTCGCCTCGGTAGATCCGAACTCGGCTTGCGATTTGGGGCTCCGAAGCTCCACCGGCGGCCGGATCTCTCCTCTTTCTTCTTCCTTGCTCTCCCCTCTCTCTATAACTCTTAGAAAGAGAAAACCCAAATAGAATGAGGGTTTTTAAACCCTATTCCCGGGTTAAACCTTGCCAGGATAAGCCAGGACCCTTAGATCCCAAAGGAAGGAAACGGACGGCCACGATTCGCACTTAAAATCCAAAACCTGGGCCGAACACGGCTTGTGACACGCCCGTGTCCCAGGCCGTGTGCCCCATTCGACACCGAAACCGTCTCATCCCGAAAAGTACACGGGCTCTCGACACGCCCGTGTCAAGATTGACACGCCCGTGTCATTCAGTACACGCCCGTGTAGCGGGGCGTGTTCCTCCATCGACACAGGACCAACACCAACCCGAGGAGAACACGGGTACTCGACACGACAGTGTCGAATTTGACACGCCCGTGTCAGACCCAAACACGCCGGGGCTCCAACCAGTGTTTCTCCCCCGACACAACTCGGCTAACTACCCGAGTAGGACACGGCCTGGGACACGCCCGTGTCTCAGGCCGTGTTCGTTGTTCGACGATCGTCGGCTACAATTTCTTCGACCATACGGCCATTGTCGAACCCAAGCACGACACGGCCCTGGGGCACGCCCGTGTCCCAGGTCGTGTGACCTCTACCAAGTTCCAAACTTGGCTCAAAACGCTACCCGTCCCTCTTTTGAGTTTCGTGGCGTTACAGCTCTCTCCCTCTTAAAAGAATTTCGTCCCGAAATTACAGAAATGAAAGATAAAAACAAAACTTAAACGGTACCTGAGTGGAATAACTTTGGGTACTCCTCAAGCATAGTCTGCTCTCGCTCCCACGACAGCTCCTCCCGACCGCAGTTGTCCCAACGGACCTTGACCATCCTGATGTCTTTGTTCCGCAATCGCTTGACTTCCGAGTCCTCAATACGAACGGGCTTGACCTTCGTCGTCAACCCAACATTAACCGACACTTGATCGACCGCGATAACTTGCGAAGTCTCTTGCACCGCCTTACGCGGCACTGATATGTGGAATACGTCGTGTAAACCACTTAGTTCCACTGATAGCTCTAATCGATACGCTGCTTCGCCAATCCGCTCCAGAACCTCAAACGGTTCAAGGTATCTCGGGCTTAGCTTATTCAAGCGCCGTATCCGCGAGACACCCTTGAACGGCTTAATCTTCAAGTACACCCAGTCGCCAACAGCGAACTCCACGTTCCTACGCTTGGCGTTATAGTACTTAGTTTGGCGTTCCTGAGCGATTAGCAATCTTTCTCGAATCGTTCGAACCAATGACGTTGCATCTTCCACCTCTTGCCGCTTCTACAGCTTTGACTCACCCGTTTCCAACCACGATAACGGCGTGCGACATCTTCTACCATAAAGGGCTTCGAAGGGCGTCATCTGAATGCTCGCCTGGTAGGTTTTGTTGTAAGCGAATTCCACCAAGTACAGGTGATCTTCCCACTGCTTCCCGAAATGCAGGACGCACATGCGAAGCATGTCTTCCATCGTCTTGTTGACCCTCTCGGTCTGACCATCCGTCTGCAGATGGATGGCTGTGCTGAAACTCAGCTTTGTTCCCAACATCTGTTGCACCAACCTCCAATCATTGGACGTGAACCGCCCATCTCGATCACTCACGATACTGCGGGGCACACCGTGAAGCCACACAACATTATCAACATATAACTTTGCCAATTTCTCCACAGAATCATCCTTCCTATGCGGAATGAAGTGCGACACTTTCGTCAAACGATTTACGACCACCCAGATGGCGTCGTTTCCCTTCTGCGACCTTGACAACCCATGCACAAAGTCCATAGTAATATCGTCGAACTTCCACTCCGGAATAGGCAAGTACTTCAAAAAACCTCCAGGCTTCTGGCACTCCGCCTTTACTAAGGCGCATGTTTGACACTTCGCCACATACAGTGTCACATCCTTCTTAAGTCCTGGCCACCAGAACAATTTCTTCATATCACGGTACATCTTCGTGCTCTCCGGGTGAATCGAGTACTTGGTATGATGAGTCTTGTACATCAATTCCACCCGCAATTTGCCCACATTCGGGACGCACAAATGACTGTCCTTCCATAACAATCCATCCACAACCTCAAATTGGGAATTTGACTCATCCAAAGCCTCAATCATGATTTGCTTCATGTGGCCATCCAAATCCAGAGTCTGCCGAATCCGATCAGCCAGGTCACACTGAACTTCTGTCCAGTTCAATAGCGCTTCGACACTAGACTGCTTATCAACACAAGAGATCTCCAACGCCTCCAACTCCCGAACCAAACGCTCGTCATGAACCGACAGCGAGTTGGCTTGAGCTGGGGCCCTGCGACTCAACGCATCCGCAACTGTATTGTCTTTCTCAGACACATAATGAATCTTGAATGTGTAGTCCCCCAGGAATTCCATCCATCTCCGCTGTCGCATGTTCAGATCCTTCTGATCCAACAAGTATTTCAGGCTCTTGTGGTCGGTATAGATATCGACCTTCACCCCATACAAGTAATGCCTCCACAGCTTCAGGGCAAATATCACGACCGCTAACTCCAAGTCATGGACTGGATAATTCCTCCCATGCACCTTCAGCTGACGCGAGTCATAGGCTATCACACTTCCATGCTGCAGTAGGACACAACCCAATCCACTGCCCGAAGCATCGCTGTAGATTTCAAAACCTTCGGTCCCACTCGGCGAACTCAGCACAGGCGTCGTGGTCAACCGACTCTTCAACTCCTCAAAAGCTCGTGCGCACTCCGACGTCCAAACAAACTTCTGCTCTTTCCTCGTCAGAGTCGTGAGGGGTAACGTTATCCACGAGAAGTTCTCCACGAAGCTCCTGTAATAGCCGGCAAGCCCCAGAAAACTCCGGACTTCCGCTACCGTAGACAACACAAGCCACTCTCGTATAACAACAATCTTCGTCGGATCCACCGCAATTCCCTCTCCACTGAGCCACTGACTATGTGACCAAGGAACGCTACTGAGGACAACCAAAACTCGCATTTGGAGAACTTGGCGTACAGTTGATTCCTGCTCAACGTCTCCAACACTAAATGCAGATGCTTAAAGTGATCCTCATCACTCTGCGAGTACACCAATATATCGTCGATGAAGACGATCACAAAGTGGTCTAGGTACTCCCTGAAAGTCTTGTTCATCAGATCCATGAACACTGACGGCGTATTAGTCAGCCCAAACGGCATGACCGTAAACTCATAATGCTCGTATCTCATACTAAAAGCTGTCTTGTGGATATCACTTTCCCTAATCCTCAGCTGATAATACCCGGACTTAAGATCCAATTTCGAGTACACCGTTGACCCAACTAACTGATCGAACAGATCATCAATTCTTGGGATCGGGTACTTGTTCTTTTCCGTTAACTTGTTTAGCTCTCGATAATCAATACAGAGCCGCAAACTTCCGTCCTTCTTCTTCACAAAAATGACCGGTGCGCTCCAAGGCGACGAACTTGGACGCACATAACCCTGTTCCAAAAGCTCTTGAAGTTGTACCTTCAGCTCCGCCATCTCCTTAGACGCTAGCCGATACGGAGAGCGTGACACAGGTTTCGCACCTGGCACTAGCTCGATAGTGAAGTCTATCTCCCATTGAGGTGGGGCTCCAGGAAGATCGCCAGGAAACACATCAGGGTATTCGGATACCACTAGGATGCTGTCCAAAGCAGGCTTAGGCTTCGAAGCCTCCACTAGCGTGAAGAACAGCTCTACACCAGCACGAACCGCCTTAACCACCTGAAGAGCAGATATCAAAGTCTTGCTTGACCCTTTTAAGCTCGCAAATGTAGTCTCACAACCCGTTCCCAACTTAACCTCCTTGCGATTGCAATCAATATATACTTGCTGCTCCGAGAGCCAGTCCATACCAAATATCACGTCGAACTCCACCAGCGGCAGTAACGACGCTTGAAAATCGAACTCATGACTCCCAATACGAATCTTTACGCCACAGACTCTATCCGCGCGCATCGAACACCCATTCGGCAACAACACATCCAGTTTGTCCTTTGCCATCGAAGAAGGTACTCCGATGCGCGATATGAATCCTTCAGACAAAAAGGAGTGCGAAGCTCCCGTATCAAAGAGTGCTCTCGCCGGATTATTTCAAATCAAAACAAAGCCTATACAAGCAGTGATAATGTAATACGTGCAAGGTAACAAGTATTTAAAACTAACTTGTCATAAATTCAAACCGTACCTGTCACCACATTCGCTTGCTTGATGGCCTCCTGCTGGTCAAGATTATAAACTCTAGGTTGAGCCGGAGCATAGTGAGACGCGGTTGACTCCACCGCCTTGCCCTTCTCCTCATAGGTTGATCTCAGCTTCCTCTCGGACTTTGGACGTCCGCTCCAGCAGTCTCGGGCAAATTGTCCCGGCATCCCACAATTATAACACGCGCCCGGGGTTCGACTTGTAGTTGCCCCCGAAGCGCCGGAAGAAGGGGATGAAACTGAAGTCCTAGCCTTCTTATTAAACTTACGATAACCAGACTTTCAAGTAGTCGGCACTTTGAACTCCGTCTTCTTAGCCCCAGAGTCTCTCTTTGCTTGCACATTCCTCAGATCCTTTTCCAACGACCGGGCCGTATTGACCAGGGTCAAAAAGCCCTGCGTCATAAGCCCCGAGAGCAGTAGCCTTAGGTCATCCCTCAGACCTTCATAGAATCGGTTTGTCTTACGCTCCTCATCAGCGAAAGTAGAGCCAGCGTACCGACCCAACCGTGTAAATTCGGGGAGATACTCGTCTACGCTACTCTCTCCTTGCGTCAACCTCTGGAATTCATTCTCCAATGCAATCCTCTGAGCTGAGGGAAGGTACATTGCCAAGAACAGTCTCGAAAATTCTGCCATCGAGACGTCCGTAAGTTGCCTTCCCCTCAAGTGATGTAACTCCAAACCTTCCCACCACAGCCTTGCATCTCCGTCCAACAGGAACGCAGCTATGGTGGTCATCTGTCACTCTTCCGTTTCAGTAGCTGTCAATACTCTCTTCACTCGGGAGAGCCAATCCTCAGCTTGGGATGGAGTTCTCGTCGCCGAGAACACCGGAGGATTAAAGCTCATAACATGTTTGAGCTGTCTTTCAGTTGCTCTCCTAGGCACCAAAGGCTCCAACACTACTTGCTCCACCCTTCTCGGTTGCGCTGCTTGAAGCGGTACCTGCTCCACCGCAGGAGCAGGCTGCTGCATCTGCCTTGCAGGCTGCGCAGTGATCATAGCAAACACCGCTTCAGCCACCAATCGTATGGTTTCAGCCAAGGGAGGTGTTGTAGGCATATCATTCGGTGCGCTACTTGCCTCAGAATCCGGACGTTCTGACGGCCATGCACCACTTCTGGTCACCTATAGTTGTACAAAACGCCATTAAGTGATCAAACAACATTGCAAAAAGCAATTATAGAAATGCGCAGGTTCCTCAAATATGTGTATTTTCATTCCTAAGTGGACATTCATGGGTTCTTTTTATATTATAACGATGGCGCACACACATGTGCTCACTACCCCTTAAAAGAATTCGTCCACGAATTCATTAAGTTGACCGAAACCAGTGCTCTGATACCAAATTGTAACACCTCATATATGTCGCACAGCATATAACAGTACGTCCGGCCGGGGCCCGACGCCATATACCACAGACATACCGAAAGGTTACACAATGAAAATCATCCTGCCAATAACCAACGTCCTACACAGAGTACATTCTAGCGGAAGTAATTTAAAAGTTGCAAAATAAGAACCCAACCAAAAACATGAATGTCCACTACAAAAATCCAATCGGAATTAACGTACAAATACACAAGAACTTGGCCTTATGGTCTTACAATAGTTTGCTCAAATATAAGTGTCTTCCAAACCTCGGCACACAGACCGGTCATACATGAGAATAAAAGAAAACACTCAAAATTAAGCCTTCGAGGGCCGGCTCGGCAACAAGGGCGCTTGCCCGCTATTTGCCACTCGGCTCCGCAACACCTGCAAGCAACAATCCACCGAAGCGGTGGCAAATAAAAGCAACGGCCAGCTAAGCTGACCAAATTATAACGATCCCGCCCCTAAACTCGGGGCGGCGATGCTCCTTCCCTGCACTTTATTAGCATAGCCATATAATAGAGAAATTTCACATCATCACAGGCGCAGGCTCGCACGACCACACACCCCGTGCTCTCAGGGCACATTCTCGGTGAACCCGGTCAAAGTCCGCGGTCTCACCACCGCCCCTTGGACGGCAAATTCTCGTGAGCATTATGGGCTTTCTGGTCACTGCCTAAGACCCTCCATCTATGACAACGGCAAGTCCCACGTACTTTAGGTCGCTTGTACAGAACGACATAGAGCGGGTATGGTTCCGCCTAACCCGTTGCTCACACCGCAACGTCAATTTAAGCCATATGCGCGGGTCAAACTTTCCCGAGTCCCAAATCGATCACACACTTTACATAACCCGGTTATGTACAAGTTGGCTTCCAGGCCACCAAGTTGGCAGAATCACGCATCTGCCCAGTTTTCCGGGTGCACCTTGGAGTTAGTCCTCAAGGCTCCCTGTTGCAATTTACCGCGTAGAAAACCCGAAAAACAATCATCTGCGCGGAGTCTTCTTTGGTCATTCATGCAATGCAGCATCACCGATCCAGACGAACTTGTCCGGGTAGGCTTCACATATCATGTCTATGTCTGTTTCTCGATTACGGACTCTACATGCAAAACAACGGGGACTATTCATGTCTACCCGAAGGAACACCTCACACTCACCGCAAACTCGCGAGAGCGGGCTTGCTATGCAAGGGAAAAGAGGACTTCACATGTCCAAGATGAGAATCGTTACCCTAGCATTCCTCTTCGGCGCCATGAAGATCTATGCGGATGAAAAGAACCGCAACGTCCTCGCCTCCGTAGATCCGAACTCGGCATGCGATTTGGGGCTCCGAAGCTCCACCGGCGGACGGATCTCTCCTCTTTCTTCTTCCTTGCTCTCCCCTCTCTAGAACTCTTAGAAAGAGAAAACCCAAATAGAATGAGAGTTTCTAAACCTATTCCTGGGTTAAACCTTGTCAGGATAAGCCAGGACCCTTAGATCCCAAAGGAAGGAAACAGACGGCCACGATTCACACTTAAAATCCAAAACCTGGGCCGAATACGGCTTGTGACACGCCCGTGTGCCCCATTCGACGCCGAAACTGTCTCATACCAAAAAGTACACAGACTCTCGACACGCCCGTGTCAGGATTGACACGCCCGTGTCATTCAGTACACGCCTGTGTAGCGGGGCGTGTTCCTCCATCGACACAGGACCAACACCAACCCGAGGAGAACACGGGTACTCGACACACCCGTGTCGAATTTGACACGCCCGTGTCAGACCCGAACACGCTTGGGCTCCAACCCGTGTTTCTCCCCCGACACAACTCGGCTAACTATCCGAGTAGGACACGCCCTGGGACACGCCCGTGTCTCAGGCTGTGTTCGCTGTTCGACGATCGTCGGCTGCAATTTTGTCGACCACACGACCATCGTCGAACCCGAGCACGACACGGCCCTGGGACACGCCTGTATCCCAGGCCGTGTGACGCCTACCAAGTTCTAAACTTGGCTCAAAACGCAATCCGTCCCTCTTTTGTGTTTCGGGGTGTTACAGAGGGAGGAGGGAATGACGGATCCGAGTGGTACGTCCAGGCTAGGATTCAGAGGAAACACTGTGAGAGAGGGGTAGAGAGAGAGTCGGAGAGAATAATTCTTCCTTAATTCCAAACCAAGGGTTCACCAGATTGATAATCGGTTCACACAGCTTGCCCCCCCCCCCCCCCCCCCCCCCCGGCTTAGACACGTGTAGAGCCGAGACTTAAAACCGAAAACCGCAAAACCGAACCGGAACCGCAGAGAACCAGATCGAATCGTTTGCAAATTATTCGGGTTCCGGTTTGAATTTTGGAACCGTGTACAACATTGGTCTGGGTGTGGTTCTTACATTTTATTATCCGGACCGGAACCGGAACCGGAATCGCAACATTCACGTCTCAAGCGGTTTCAAGATTTTTAGACCCGACCCGAATCGGACCGAAGTAGAACCGAACCGCAACCCGTTTATTATTATTATTATTATTTTATTATTATTTTATAATTTATCTGTAATATTTATATTTAATATCACGAATGAAGCTGGTGCAGTTTGAACCCAAATCGCAATCGCACTAAAGGGGGTCGATTTTGCACCGAACAAAACTTCACCATATAAAAACCGCGTGGTATGATTTGACATTGATGCGGTTTGTAGCCAATTTTTGCAATTGCACTTTTGATTTTTATACAGTTATATGATGTATTTTCAATTTTACTTGCTTTTTTTGAAATATTTTATTTAAAAAATATACAACATATACAACTATTATTTATTAGCAATCATGAAAGACAACTAATTGTAGCCGATTATTATAGCTGAGCATACCGACGAGACGTGTGCAAGCCAACTAGACGTTGTGGCAAGTCTACACGAGTATAAAGCCGATGAATACTATCCCACTGATCGTGGAAAAGACCGTCAAGAAGTGCGAAACATAATTATTTTAATTTTGATATTCTTTTGAGTTTTACTATTTGCAGCCCGCTTTTATTTCATTCCGCCAAGTTTGATTTTGGTTTTAGTTGAAACCGATTGGAACCGGACCGAACCGCATGGAACCGGACCGAACCGTTAGTGACCGGTTGGGTTTGGTTCTTGTTGAACCGTAACCGGAACCGCAGACATGACAGTTCCAAAAATTAAGCTGGAACCGGAACCGGTCAAATCAAATAAGGTTTTGGTTCTAATTTGAAGAACCGTTACCTTAGTGGTTCGGTTCATGGTTTTAGTAGAACTGTAACCGAACCGGAACCGTGACAGCTCTAGACACGTGGGACAATTAAAACAGTCTCACATAAAATAAAACAACGTTGCCAGAATTAAACATGCGCCTGAAATAATAAGGCATCTGAATACATTTACGCGGTTGTAGTCGGTGGTCGGCGCCGGTACGTGCGGCCTCAGTGTGGAACCAACTCGACAAGCGTCATAACATCGCCACTCTCGTCGTAAGACGGTCTGTCCTCAAGCTGGATCGGGATGTCGACTAGGGGGGGAAGATGACGGGGAGCCCACAAACAACTTTAGCTGAGAAATGTGAAAAATATCATGGATTCGAGCCTCCGAAGGTAGGGCGAGGCGGTAAGCTACGCCGCCAATGGGTTCTGTAATTGGAAAGGGGACAAAGAACTTGGGTCCCAATTTGTTGGAGGCGGGTCGTGTAGCGGACACTTGGCATTAAAGGCGGCGCCACACCCAAACCCAGTCGTCTATGGCAAGAGTTAGCTCACGATGCCCGCGATTGTAAGCGATTTTAATACATTGTTGAGCTTGGACAAGGCAGTTCCAAGCTGCATGCAAGAACTCGTCTCTGTCTTCCAATTCCCGGTCGACGGCCTCCAAACGTGCCGAGCCGCCCGTATAGAACAAGAGGCATGGGAGTTCCCGGTCGTAGATGAGGCTAAACGGTGTGGTCTTCAGCGTTGTGTGGTATGTCGCGTTGTAACAATATTCTATACAAGGGAGCCAGCGTGGCCAATTCCGGGGCCGATCACCGGCGACACACCGCAAGTACATCTCAACGGTATGGTTGACCACCTCAGTCTGGCCATCGGACTGAGGGTGGTACGTCGAAAAGAAAGCAAGCTTGGTACCACTGAGGGAGAAGAGCTCCTTCCAGAAGTGGCTAGTGAGCATCTTATCACGGTCTGAGACGAGTTTCCGACATGCAATGTAATCGAAAGATCTCTTGAAAAAAAATCTGGGCAACGTTCTCGGCGAGGAGCGGCCGAGCAAACGCGATGAAAGGGGCCCCTTTCGAGAATCGGTCTACTACCATCATCAAGATCGATTTCCCGCAGACATAAGGCAACCCTTCGACAAAGTTCATGGAGAGATCCGCCCAAATATGTGTGGGCACCGGTAAGGGCTGGAGCAGACCCGCATGAAGAAGATCGTGCACGTGCATACGCAAGGCCTTCCAGAAAAATTCCAGGCGCAGACGCTGGAGAGTACGGGGGACGCCTTCGTGGCTACGAGAATGGACGTCCACCAGAATGTTGGGAATGAGGGGGGATGCCGTGTCAACATACACCCGATCGTGGTAAAGGATGAGCCCGTGAAGGGCGGTCCAAATGTTGATCCGTGAGGCTGGTTTCCGCCTGATGGAGAAGTTCCGATAGACTAGGAGATTGTTGGATTTCTTGGCAAAGCAAGGATAGGAGTGAGACCGCCATTGGGGAGGAAATTGCGAGGAGTGAAGCCGTGGGTGGAGTGTCCCGTCGATAGAGGGCATCAACGGCGTGGTTGAGCACGCCTGCTCTATATTCCACTTGGAAATCGAAGCCAAGAAGTTTACTCACCCACCGTTGTTGCGGCACCGTCGAGAGTCGTTGTTCTAGCAAGTATTTTAAACTATAATGTTTCGTCTAGATGACGAAGGACTTGCCCCATAAGTATGGACACCAATGTTGAATGACTTTGGCGAGACCAATGAATTCTTGTTCATAGGTCGGAAGTTTGTGGTGATGGAAGGCGGCTTGGCGACTGAAATAGGCTATGAGATGCCCCGCTTGTTGGAGCACGGTGTCATAGACCAATCCATAGGCGTCACATTCCACCAAGAATGGTAAGGCGAAGTCCGGTAGGCGGAGAACGGGAGCGAACAACAAGGCCACTTGGAGGGAGCAGAAAGCCTGAGTTGAGGCATCCGTCCACATGAAAGCGTTCTTCCAGAGTAAGTTGATCAAGGGGGCGGCAATGGTGTCGTAATTGCAGATGAAGAGGAGGTAGTATCCTGTGAGACCGAGGAACCCACGCTAATCAGTGTGGGTTTGCGGCATAGGCCACGACGCAACTCTTTGGAGCTTTGCCGGGTCGGACAAAACGCCCAATCCATAGACCACGTGTCCCAAATAGGTGACGGAGCTCTGTCTGAAGGAACATTTGGAAGCCTTAAGAACCAATTGGTGAGTGCGCACCAAGCTGAGAATGGTATGGAGGTGTTGTAGGTGCTTCGTCCATGACTTGCTATAGACAAGAATATCGTCAAAAAAAATAAGAACGGACTTTCGGAGCGGGTGGAATACCTCATTCATGAGAGCTTGAAAAGTAGAAGACGCGTTCGTCAGACTGAACGACATGACCCAAAACTCAAAGTGGTCATGGTGTGTTCGGAATGCAGTCTTCTCTACGTCGCCGGACGTCATACGGACTTGATGGTAACCAGAGAACAAGTCTAACTTGGAGAAGAAGCGTGCGACATGTAACTTGTCTAGGCGTTCTTCCACAACCGGAATAGGGAATTTGTCTTTGACCGTGACGGCGTTCAGATTCTGGTAGTCCACGCAAAGCTGCCAAGAACCGTCTTTCTTTTGCACTAGCAAGACCGAGGAAGAAAAAGGGTTGACACAGCGTTGAATGAGACCTTGTTGGAGGAGAAGGTCGCATTGCCGCTCGATCATGTCCTTCTGATAGAAGGGATAGCGGTACGGTCGCACCACGATCGGGGTCGTGCCCGGACGGAGGCAAATGCGATGATCTTGTCGGTGACGCTGTGGGAGGCCCAAGCGTGGGCTGAATATCTCGGAGAATAGTTGTAGAAGGTTCACAAGATCCGGGGGTGGATGTCCAACTTTTCCACCGGTGTGGCCAGAGGCATGGTGTGCACCAAAAATGAGGGAGACTGCCCCGGTGCTTGGCCCTGCCATTGTCTAACACGAGAGCCCGCGTGCCATTAGATGTCAGACGATCAAAATCCCACGTGAGGGATCCTAAGGTGCGCAGCCAACGAACGCCCAAGACGACCTCAAAACCCCAAAGGTCTACCAAAAAGAAGTCGATCTGTGGATTGGTAGCCATCCATTGCAAAGGCCATGCACCGACAAACTCCGGGGAACGGCATCCGCTGGTCGTTTGCCACGGCCACCATGACGTGGCTACAGAAAACAAAAGAAAGGCGTAGACTGAGGGCCTATCTTGACGAATGAAGGTGTGGGTGTTGCCCGTATCCATGAGAGTTAAGAGTGACATCCCCCCACATCCACATACATCTGAATAGTGCACCCTTATTGCGGTCCGGCGAGAGCATGGAGAGAGAGATGTGGAGTGCCAGAATCGTCATGCCTGTCTTCCTCATCCTCGGATGGGTCATCGACTTCCAGCCAAAATAACTGCTTGCACTTGTGGCTGGGGGTGAACGGTTCATCACAATTTAAACATAATCCTTTCTCACGACGTGCGGCCATCTAGGGTCGGGATAGGCGACATCAGAAAGTGGGGCGCGGTGGCTCTTCCCCACTCGGGGGCTTGGGGTTGGAAAAACCTAAGGAAGATTGTGGCCCTATGTAATCGCGGCGGGCCGGGGAAGCCGATCAAGCTGTAGGCGGCGCTTACACGCTTGGGCAATGCTCATGGCGGATGCGAGATCTTGTTGTTTTTGAAGCTCCAGATCCCAACATAATTGTTCGGGTAGCCCGACTGTGAAGAGTGGAATCTGCTGCGAGGGAAACATGTAAGTGGCGCGGGAGAGTAACAATTGAAATTGCTCCGGGTAAGACTCCAGGGAGCCCAATTGTTTGAGGGCGACGAGGTCACCAGGGGGGATTGTCCGGTATCGTCGGTCCAAATCGGAGTGTGCATGCCATCCAGAAGTCCTCCCAAGAGGAGCTGGGGTTTTCCCGCAGGAGTTGAGTAACTCATAACTGGGCCGGTCCAAGTAAGTCGAATGAGGCGATTCCGACGTGATCCTCGTCCGGGGTATGCTGATTGGTGAAAAAAATTCGTAGCGCGTGAGCCAAGGAAGTGGATCATCGTGGCCTTCGTAGATCGGAAAATCCATATAAATGGAACGCAGAAAGGAGAATTTGTCCCCTCAAGGAAGAGGCGACTCGACCCAGTTGGTTGTGGGTGAAGCCGCGCGGGCTGTTGGTGGCGGAGGCGGGGCGCCTTGTATGACATCCAAACGAGCATTGAGGGCTTCCATCTTGTCGTTTTGGGTGGCGAACATAGATTGGAAAAGATCCATAATTTGGGTGAGGGAGGGTCCACCTTCTCGGCCATATATGGTGCTTGCAAAGAGGTGACGATCGACGAGGGCAGCAAGCCGGCAGTTGAGCTGGGTAGCGGTAACTGAGCGGACAGGCAGCATGGTGAAACGACGTGGTAGGTGTCGGAGAGTGGAACGCCGGTGTTTGACTCTAATACCAAGTTGTTATGGTCTCCCGATCTAGATCTCGTGATAGGACCAGAGAAGGATGAATCCCACCAAGGATCAGCGGAACCCTTCTTGAAACCCGGCGGTGCAATGGTTGGCGATGGAGGCAGGCAATACAGAGGGAAGTACGAGAGGGAGAGAGAGAGATCGAAAGTGAGAGAGAGATAGAGGAGAACAAGGGAGGAGGGAATGGCGGATCCGAGCGGCGCGTCCAGGCGGTTTGCGACCAGGGTTCGGGGAAAACACCACGAGAGAGGGGTAGAGAGAAAGAGTTTAGAGAGAGAGAGAGAGTTGGAGAGAATAACCGGTTCACACAACTTGCCCCCCACTTGGGCTTAGAAACGTGGGAAAATTAAAACAGTCTCGCATAAAATAAAACAGCATTGTCGAAATTAAACATGCACCTGAAAAAATAAAACATATGAATACATTCATGCGGTTGTGATCGGTGGTCAACGCTGGTACGTGCGGCCCCAGTGTGGATCCAACTCGCCACACATCATAACAACCCCATCATCCATGGTCCACATTGTCCACCTGCATTCAACATCTATTGAAAGGATGTAGCATACACGACATTGAATGAAATGTCTGTCTCGTATGCCCGCCTAGCAATATACAAGCATGCATCATCTCTAGCTTTTTCTTATACTTTCTATGAATGGTGGTTTGTATCCCTTTGCTACTCTAAGTGCGTTGGACAAATTGATCCACAGGTCTTTTAGTACCTACCGCTATATAAAAATCCTTTTCGTGGCTTCTTCTTTGCCACTATCCACTCCTCCAACAACTACGTCTTCCAAACTATTTGCAACCTTTCAATCTTAGACATTTTGATTGCTTGTGCAGAATTTAAATATCCCTCAACCATCCCTCTAACATCAGATGGTATCGTTGAGCATGACTTAACATTACCCCTTATCCCCGTCAAATGATGCTTCAAGTAGGTAATTCCACCCTTCACAATTTACTAGCAATATATGTAACATCCGTAAATTGACATGCGATTTTATTTAAAATTGTAGGGGAAGGTCGCGACGAATTTTTGATCGAGGCGGCGCGTTGACAAGGTATAATGTCACTTTTCCTTTTGATAGTGACCTTTAATTCGTTAAGTGCGTTAATTTTAGTGCGTGACGCGTTTTTTTTTAGTGACGCGCAGTGAGAATGAAGTTTGGGTAAGGAAAAGAACCTTGGGGTGCCAATAGCATTTCCCCCCCCCTCTCTCTCATGCGGTTTATACATAAAACCGCAAAGCCGAATCCCGCACAACCCCATTTCACTCACGGGAACCGCAGCCGCACTGTTCCCTGTTTCTGCATCCCGCGCGCTGCGACGGACGAAGCCGACACATCCCGCGATCTCCTCCGCCGTCCGATCCCTCTCCAGAACCCATCTCCGACCACTCCTCCCTCCTCTACGAGCACCGGTAGACTTTCCTTTTCCTCCCTTGGCCGTGAAAGTGCCGGATCCAACCCTAACCGGTGGAAGTGAACGTTTTGGCTTCGGTGAGTTCGATTCCTTCCTTTTTCTCGCTTTCTACTTGGTTTTCCTTTGATTTGGAAACAAATCTAACCTAGGTTTTCGTTTTGTTTGCCCTATCCTAGGTTTTGGTGTTCGTAGTTCCCCACGGATTTTGTGTGGAACGCTTGGGTAGCCCCAAACGCTATACTAAAAGGTAATACTTGTAGTCTAACGCACAAATTTTGTAACCCTAGTGATTTATAAATTTTTCCATGAGAATATCGTAGAGGGGAATTTCTAAAATTAGGGTTACGGTAAATTTCAGGAATTTGGCGGGGTCGGAGAAACTTTTGAAGGTCTCCAACAACAGGATTTACTTCTGAAAAAGAAAATGTCGCCGCGCCGAGTATACGAACGTCGCAGCACCACGGTAAGGAAATCCTAATTCCTTTTAGTTAGACATATCAAATAATTGTATTTTATACGCATAAGTAGTTTTCGTACAACATCATAATCATGCATAGAAAAGTGTGACAGTAGAAAAATAATCGTGGAGACACGTATGAGAACGCCTTTTTCCATAACCACGTTAGTTAAGTCGTGAACGGTTAGTTAAGTACGAAACTTCATATGTACACGTAGGTTTGGAGACTGTCCGACCAAGGGTGCGAAGGTCCATTCAAGTCGACCACGAGAAAGTCAAGGGTCGTTCAGTAGTACACTAGAAAATATATCCCTTGCAGAGTAGCGTCAGACCAAAACTGGTCAGTAGCACACCAGTCTTTTCGTGCTTGGTAGAGGCGCACTACCATCCACATAGGGCATATGGTATCCTATGAGTTACAGTCTTGGGAGTTGACTCCCCTTTGAGACAGTTAGCAGATTCGAGACCGTGTCCGCGTGACACTAGAACAATTGAGTTCGTCAGATGGTCTCGGGTCGTCAGTTTCAGATTTTGCGCGTTAAGAGCTACTCTGCCTAGAGCTTCCAGTAAACGTGTAGGCTAGAAGCCACTTAGAACTCAAGTACAGACTTGACGTGAGACAGTACACTAGTTAGTGAACGTCAGGACTTGGGTAAATGAACGAAAAGTCATGAGTATAGAATTTTAGTGTTCACCAGTAAGTATAGGAAAAGCATGCATATCATATATCATGAAATGTTTTTCAGTGCACAAGACTAGTTTTAAAGACATGCATGCATTCATATGTAAATCTATTTTAGTGTCACTAAGGGGAATTGTTTTTCTTTACTCTGACCCTTCGTGGACAATGTTTTTCAGGTGACCCAGGTGGGAAACTTCGTCTAGGATGAGCGTCATGGTGGTGTCCGAGTGTAGTACTTTTACTATTTTCAGTTTACTCCATTTCAGCATGTACTTGTAGTTGTGGACAGTGTAACTCATTAATATTTTATATATCTTGTATCAGACTTATTTTGATAGTTCAGATTTTCAGTTAGTGCAGTCTCATTCGTGTTTAGCGGCTCTGTGAATCCAGACATCAGGTATGTGGTTAACCTTAGTTTAATTTTTACTCCCGCTGTAAGTATTAAATCTGTTTAGTTTGGGCTTTTATTACCTGCTGCTACTAGTTTTAATACTGCTTCCTAGTTTTCTTTATATCGCTGACCCGGCCGGACGGCTGATTTCTGTAATACTGGGAAGGGGTGTTACAAATTGGTATCAGAGGGAGGTTTAGGATCCCTGGACCCTAGAAGGTTTTCACAGAGCCCTAGGACTGTATAACAGTAAACTTTTGTTAGTAGAGTATTTTAAGTTGCGTTTAAGCCTTAGTTTTTCGCAGGAGTACGAATATAGTTGTCAAGCCAGTTTTAACAGATGCTTGATAAATAACCAGATTTCTCTTATATGTTCTATCAGACAACTCGAGTAAGTGAACCAGGTGAATCTTCACGTCAGGACCCCGTTCCTAACGCCTCTATGGGAGATGCTGCAGTGCCACAGGTACCTCCAGTTCTAGCAGCTTCGGAGGGCACTGATATAGCGTCTCAGATTGCCAAGGCGGTTACTGTTGTCTTGATGGAGTTCCAGAGAGGACTGGCTGCGGGATTTCCAGTTCCAGTACACGTACCAGCCCCTGCACCAGCTCCTGCCCCAGCACCCGTGGAGATGACCCTGGAGCGTTATTTGAGGAATTTTAGAGAACTTCAGCCTTCAAACTACAGTGGGGATGAGACCCCGATGGATACAGATGATTGGGTAGCAAACACCAGAGACCTGCTGGATGTTTTGGAGTGCCCAGAGAATAAAAAGGTTCCTCTGGCAGTTTTCCTCCTCCGAGGTGAGGCAAAGGTCTGGTGGGACAAGTACCGGGCGGATGATCCCGCAGGTCGTACGCCAGACATGTTTACGTGGGGCGAATTTCTAGAGCCCTTGCGAGTCGGTTCGTGCCTCCTTCCGCACGACGAGGTCTACAGGAGAGATACCTTAGACTTTTTCAGGGGGACAGGACTGTTGCTGAGTACGAACGAGAGCTTACCCATCTGGCTCGATATGCGGGCGTAATGCAGGGAGACCAGACTGAGAAGTGCAGCCGCTTTGTGGATGGCTTACGTGACTCATTGAGACAGCCGCTGATGACTATGGTCAATGCTGATTACAGGAGCTTAGTGGATACGGCTCGCAGGCTGGAGGCTGACCAGCAAAGGTTCAAAAGCGAAGTAATTTCCGTGCAAAGCGATCTCAGGATTCGCATCAGTCGCAGCAGAGCAGAATGATCAGGGGAAGAATTGGAACAAGAAGCAGAAGCCTGATGCGAGGAAGTATGGTCAATCTGGTGACAGGAGCCGGGACTACCCCCTTTGTCCCAAGTGTCAGCGTCGCCATCCAGGAGAGTGTTTGGCCAGCGCGGGCGTGTGTTACAAGTGTCGTCAACCTGGACACATTGCTCGTTTCTGTCAGGAAGGTGGTTCGAATCAGGTAATCAACCTTGATGTATTTTGTACATTTATAAATTTTTGGTCGATGACAAATGCATTTTGTTCCTGCAGTCAAAGTATGAGATTGGTGGCCCTAGCAGAGCAGACAAGGGCAAAGCGTTGATGATTACCGATGGAAGACCACAGCAGGGTCGAGATTTGGTGCAGCCCAGAGCTTATGGACTTGGTCAGCAGGAGGCTAAGGGGCAGGAAGATGTGGTGACAGGTAAGTGTTTAATTTGCCTGATAAGCTTATTTAACCCTCCGTAGTGACACTCTTTTCTTTTTGAAAATCATTCATGTAGGCATCCTTATGATTCGAAATTTACCCTCTAAGATTCTGTTTGATACGGGTGCCTCGCACTCGTTTATCGCAGAATCTCTAGTGCGTAAGTTGAATTTAGAAGTATTCTCAGATACTATAGCGCTGGATGTTATGATGCCGAATGGATCCCTTCTGCAGACCAGAGATAGGTGCAGGGTACCAGTGCAGTTTGGTGACACCGAGATTATTGTGGAAGCTTTGCAGCTACCTATTGCAGGATTCGACCTGATTTTTGGAATGTACTGGCTTTCGGCAGTCAACGCCAAGATTGACTGTAGGGCGAAGCAGATACAGTTTGATGGCCCCAATCAGACTTTTTTTTCTTTTCAGGGCTTGAAGGGAGTAGTGAAAATGATTATATCTGCAGTCCAAGCGAGAAGGTGCATCAGTAAGGGTTGCGAAACCTTCGTAGTACTGATGAATGCAGAGACTAAGGCTGAGTTGTCAGAGGTACCAGTGGTGCAGGAATTCCCCGATGTTTTCCCGGAAGAGCTCCCTGGTGCCCCTCCAGATAGAGAGATTGAGTTCCCGATAGACTTGCAGCCTGGGGCTACACCGGTAGCCAAATCTCCCTATCGGATGGCTCCAAGGGAACTAGCAGAGTTGAAGAGTCAGTTGCAGGAGTTACTTGATTTGGGTTTTATACGCCCCAGCACTTCACCATGGAGTGCTCCAGTGCTTTTTGTGAAGAAGAAGGATGGTAGTCTGAGACTGTGCATAGACTACCGTGAGTTGAACAAGCTGACAGTAAAGAATAAGTACCCGATTCCCAGGATTGATGATTTGTTCGACCAGTTGGTGGGATCGAACATTTTCTCCAAGTTAGATCTGAGGTCAGGCTATCACCAGTTAAAGATTCGTGACTCGGATATTCAGAAGACGGCTTTCAGCACCAGATATGGACACTTCGAGTTCGTGGTCATGCCGTTTGGGCTGACCAATGCTCCTTCAGTATTTATGGACCTGATGAACAGGGTGTTTCGGGAGTACTTGGATCGTTTTGTCATCGTCTTTATAGATGACATCTTGGTGTTCTCTAAGAGTGCAGAAGATCATGCAGCACATCTCAGGATTGTTTTGAGCACACTCAGGAAAAATCAGTTGTTTGCCAAGTTTTCAAAGTGCGAGTTTTGGCTTTCAGAGATTGCATTCTTAGGCCATATCATCAGTCAGAAAGGAGTTAGTGTTGATCCGAAGAAGGTAGAGGCCATTAAGAGTTGGCCAAGGCCGACGACAGTTTCAGAGGTTCGTAGCTTTTTGGGTCTTGTTGGTTACTACAGGAGATTCATCAGAGATTTTTCGAAGATAGCCTTACCACTGACTTCCCTCACCAGGAAGGGTAAGGGCTTGGATTGGACAGTTGAGTGTGAGTTGGCTTTTGAGGACTTGAAGGGCAGGTTGATGACCGCACCGATTTTGAGTTTACCATCAGGGCCTGACGGGTTTCAGATCTACAGCGATGCATCAGGTCAGGGTTTGAGATGTGTTCCCATGCAGCATGGAAAGGTCGTAGCCTATGCCTCGAGACAATTAAAGGTTCATGAGAGGAACTATCCAGTGCATGACTTGGAGCTTGCAGCAGTCATACATGCTTTGAAGATTTGGAGGCACTATCTCTATGGAGTGCGTTGTGAGATCTTCACTGATCATAAGAGTCTCAAGTATATCTTTGATCAGCGAGAGCTCAATTTGAGGCAGCGCAGATGGTTAGAATTTCTATCAGACTACGACGTAGACATTCAGTACCATCCAGGAAAGGCGAACGTTGTAGCTGATGTCCTTAGTCGTAGAGGTTCATGTTTCTGTCTCCTCACTCAGCAGGAGGAGTTAGTGCGAGAGCTGGAGAGACTGGATATTACCGTTGTGCCACGCAGTAGTTTTGGTTCTGCAAGGTTGAATTGGATGGAGATTACCTGCGATATCAAGGACAGAATCATGACAGCTCTACCGTTGGATCCAAAGATGGCAGAGATTTGGAGCTCAGTGCAGTCAGGACAGAAGGAGGGATTCACTATTCAGGATGATTTATTGTTGTTTGATGGCAGAGTGTGTATCCCCGATGTTAGTCACCTTCGCGAGGATATTTTATTTGAGGCACACAATTCCAGATATTCTATACATCCGGGTAGCACGAAGATGTATGCAGATCTCAAGAAGTTAGTCTGGTGGCCAGGCTTGAAGAGAGATGTTGCAGTTTACGTAGGGAAGTGTGAGACGTGCAAGTTGGTTAAGGCCGAGTGCCAAAGGCCTGGAGGCAAGTTGCAGCCACTTCCCATTCCTGAGTGGACATTCGAAGATATATCCATGGATTTCATTCATGGTTTGCCGAGATCGCAGAGTGGGAATGATTCCTTGTGGGTTATAGTTGACCGACTTTCTAAGGTCGCCCATTTCATTCCTCTTAGGAAGACGGATCAAGGTCCGAAGCTGGCACAGTTATATTTGGACGAGATAGTTCGGCTTCACGGTATTCCCAGGACTATAGTTTCAGACCGAGACGGCAGATTCACCTCCAGGGAGTGGCGATACGTACAGGAGCGGTTGGGTACCAGGTTACACTTCAGCACCGCTTTCCATCCCCAGACCGATGGACAGACTGAGCGCACTAATAGGACTTTGGAGGATTTGCTACGGATGTGCATTTTGGATTTTGGAGGAAAGTGAGAGAAATATGTTACACTTGTGGAGTTCTCCTACAACAACAGTTTTCAGACAAGTATTGGGATGACACCGTTTGAGGCCCTCTATGGCAGACGTTGTCGGACACCGTTATGTTGGGCTGAAAGTGAAGAGAGATCCACAATCAGGGAGTCATGGAATGATAAGACCACTGATAGGATCAAGCTTATTCAGGAGCATATGAAGACAGCTCAGGATCGCCAGGCCAAGTATCATGATCAGAAGCACAGGTCAGTAGAGTTCAGTGTTGGAGACTACGTTTATCTGAAGGTCAGACCAGTCAGAGGAGTTTCTAAAATAAAGCGGATGAAAAAGCTGAGCCCCAGATTCGTTGGTCCTTTTGAGGTGCTGGAAAGAATTGGTGAGGTTGCTTACAGATTGGCCTTACCTGAGGAAATGAGTGGTGTACATGATGTATTCCACGTCTCTTATCTGAGGAGAGCAGTCAGAGATCCTAGTCAGATCATCAGCACCGAGGAAGCACCAATTGAGACAGATCTTAGTATTGGGGTTAGACCAGTCAGAATAGTGGATTCAAGGATACAGAAGCTCAGAAATAGAGAGATTCGCATGGTCAAAGTCCTTTGGATGAACTGTGGCAGACCAGAGTATACTTGGGAGCGAGAGGATGAGCTTCAGAGCAATGCAGACTATTCTTTTCTCTTCGATTCAGGTATGACTATAATTTTCGAGGACGAAAATCTTTGTTAGGAGGGGAGATTTGTAACATCCGTAAATTGACATGCGATTTTATTTAAAATTATAGGGGAAGGTCGCGACGAATTTTTGATCGAGGCGGCGCGTTGACAAGGTATAATGTCACATTTCCTTTTGATAGTGACCTTTAGTTCGTTAAGTGCGTTAATTTTAGTGCGTGACGCGTTTTTTTTAGTGACGCGCAGTGAGAATGAAGTTTGGGTAAGGAAAAGAACCTTGGGGTGCCAATAGCATTTTTCCCCCCCTCTCTCTCATGCGGTTTATACATAAAACCGCAAAGCCGAATCCCGCACAACCCCATTTCACTCACGGGAACCGCAGCCGCACTGTTCCTTGTTTTCGCATCCCGCGCGCTGCGACGGACGAAGCCGGCGCATCCCGCGATCTCCTCCGCCGTCCGATCCCTCTCCAGAACCCATCTCCGACCACTCCTCCCTCCTCTACGAGCACCGGTAGACTTTCCTTTTCCTCCCTTGGCCGTGAAAGTGCCGGATCCAACCCTAACCGGTGGAAGTGAACGTTTTGGCTTCGGTGAGTTCGATTCCTTCCTTTTTCTCGCTTTCTACTTGGTTTTCCTTTGATTTGGAAACAAATCTAACCTAGGTTTTCGTTTTGTTTGCCCTATCCTAGGTTTTGGTGTTCGTAGTTCCCCACGGATTTTGTGGGGAACGCTTGGGTAGCCCCAAACGCTATACTAAAAGGTAATACTTGTAGTCTAACGCACAAATTTTGTAACCCTAGTGATTTATAAATTTTTCCATGAGAATATCGTAGAGGAGAATTTCTAAAATTAGGGTTACGGTAAATTTCAGGAATTTGGCGGGGTCGGGGAAACTTTTGAAGGTCTCCAACAGCAGGATTTACTTCTGAAAAAGAAAATGTCGCCGCGCCGAGTATACGAACGTCGCAGCACCACGGTAAGGAAATCCTAATTCCTTTTAGTTAGACATATCAAATAATTGTATTTTATACGCATAAGTAGGTTTCGTACAACATCATAATCATGCATAGAAAAGTGTGACAGTAGAAAAATAATCGTGGAGACACGTATGAGAACGCCTTTTTCCATAACCACGTTAGTTAAGTCGTGAACGGTTAGTTAAGTACGAAACTTCACATGTACACGTAGGTTTGGAGACTGTCCGACCAAGGGTGCGAAGGTCCATTCAAGTCGACCACGAGAAAGTCAAGGGTCGCTCAGTAGTACACTAGAAAATATATCCCTTGCAGAGTAGCGTCAGACCAAAACTGGTCAGTAGCACACCAGTCTTTTCGTGCTTGGTAGAGGCGCACTACCATCCTCATAGGGCATATGGTATCCTATGAGTTACAGTCTTGGGAGTTGACTCCCCTTTGAGACAGTTAGCAGATTCGAGACCGTGTCCGCGTGACACTAGAACAATTGAGTTCGTCAGATGGTCTCGGGTCGTCAGTTTCAGATTTTGCGCGTTAGGAGCTACTCTGCCTAGAGCCTTCCCAGTAAACGTGTAGGCTAGAAGCCACTTAGAACTCAAGTACAGACTTGACGTGAGACAGTACACTAGTTAGTGAACGTCAGGACTTGGGTAAATGAACGAAAAGTCATGAGTATAGAATTTTAGTGTTCACCAGTAAGTATAGGAAAAGCATGCATATCATATATCATGAAATGTTTTTCAGTGCACAAGACTAGTTTTAAAGACATGCATGCATTCATATGTAAATCTATTTTAGTGTCACTAAGGGGAATTGTTTTTCTTTACTCTGACCCTTCGTGGGCAATGTTTTTCAGGTGACCCAGGTGGGAAACTTCGTCTAGGATGAGCGTCATGGTGGTGTCCGAGTGTAGTACTTTTACTATTTTCAGTTTACTCCATTTCAGCATGTACTTGTAGTTGTGGACAGTGTAACTCATTAATATTTTATATATCTTGTATCAGACTTATTTTGATAGTTCAGATTTTCAGTTAGTGCAGTCTCATTCGTGTTTAGCGGCTCTGTGAATCCAGACATCAGGTATGTGGTTAACCTTAGTTTAATTTTTACTCCTGCTGTAAGTATTAAATCTGTTTAGTTTGAGCTTTTATTACCTGTTGCTACTAGTTTTAATACTGCTTCCTAGTTTTCTTTATATCGCTGACCCGGCCGGACGGCTGATTTCTGTAATACTGGGAAGGGGTGTTACAATATATGCATCACATTTGATTGATGTCATTTGAAATCACCTTCTCATCAAATGCCCAACACAGATCTCTACCTACCAGAGAAGAAGGGCTAGGAACATTGCTAGAACCTTCTGATATATTCATTCTATATATCAAACAAAAATAGTTATAAAAATTTTGAACAAATTAAAAAAGTAACACTAGTGATATTTTTATATCTCAATTCTTGCAACATGGGTGTCATCATTCATCCATGATCATTGATCAGACTAATCACCTAAGGCTCAACATTAATTTTGCAACATTCAAAATATTATATGCAACATCACATGAAAAGACAACAATATATCGACAGTAAAAAAACAAAGATAGGGCACAATGGCGACAAAGGATCCATATAGCCGACCCCACTATAGTGGGATAAAGGCTCGAGTGTTGTTATTCTATTATTCCAAATTCCAAAAAACCCTCATATTTTGTCATTACTATGGTAGAAGCAATGATCCATTATTCATTAAGACATGCTCAATGTAAACTATGATAACAAGCAAGTAGTTTAGATAGGGTATCACAAAAAAATTTCATCATTTGTTGCAAAAATAATGTCGAAACCTAAGTGTATAGCTGAATATTTTTTTACATCGTATGTTAATGAAAAACACAAAAAACACAGAGGATGACATCATATATTCGGCAAAATCAACACAATCAAATATGCAGCAAAGACAGATGTAGAGGAAGAAAGAAAGAGACGATCAGGATGTGAGAAATGGAAGAAGGGGGAATAGAGAGAGAAATAGAGGAAGGAAGAGAGGAAGAGAGTACCAACAACCACAATGCCACAGGCCCACAACACAATCATATATTCGACAAAGACAGAAGTAGAGGAAAAAAGAAAGAGAGGATTGGGAAGGGAGAAATAGAGGAAGAGGGAAGAGAGAAGTAGAAGAATATAGAAAATGAGGAAGGAAAAGAGTAACAACAGCCGCAATGCCACAGTAGCCACAAAAAAAATAAAAAAAAAACGCGACCATACTCAATCCATAATAGCCAGCCAATCATAAATACATTGAAAGGCCGCATAAACCAAGCTAATAACTTAAACAAACTCACAATGTCGAGGGGATGAGAGGATGAGAGGAGTCAAGAGAGCAAGAACTGCGTCGACTGTTGAGAACCAATGATGAGAAGAAGACGCGACAGACGACATCGTAGAATCACCAGACAACCAAAGAACCAAAGAAGAATCACCAGAGAACCAAAGTGAGGAGAGGAAGAAGATCACAAGAGCATCAAAATCGCAGTGTGGACAGGCCGCATGCGTGAAATGAAGAGACGAATAGTGGTAATGAAATAACAAAGGAGTTGTTTTATAAGTTATAACTATTATATAAATTAGAAAGTTATAAATATAAGTATCATTAATTCAAGCGCTAATACCGCCATTTTCCGCAATATTGGGCCACCATTTGCAGTTTCTCCCGACATGGCGCCCGCCATACTAGAAAACACCAGAAACGTTAAATGTGACGAAAACGTGTCGATTCCTTCTCAAACAATGACATGTCGGCCGACAACAAGAAGCTTGGTTTGTTATGGTAACATTATGCTTTTTTAATTATGAATCATATTGTAAAGCATTGTAGCGTCATCCCCCAAAACCACGCGGTTGGAGGAGGATACGCCACCCCACTTATACAAACAAGATCAAGGAGCACGCTGGGCGGTGTGGGACTAAACCACCCTTTTAAAGAGTCACGACACACTCGGACACACCGTTCATTCCACGCGACGTACTCAACCCCCCCCCCCCCCCCCCCGCCACATGGCTCCTGCTCTAATACTATGTAAACATTGTCGCGTCACTCCCCAAAACCGTGCGGTTAGGGGAGGAGTGACCACCCCACTTATACACTCAGGACCAAGGAGCATGATAGGTGGTGGGACTAACCCACCCCTTTTAAATAGTCACGACACATGTTTGGACATCACCGTCCATTCCACGTGACACTCTCAACACATATTTTAGGTGTCGTGGTCTTTTAGAGAAGGAAGAGAGGGAAGAGAGAGAATTTTCTTATGCATTTCCTAGCCAAGTAGGTTGGTTGAAGTGGAAAGGCACGTCAGAGACCTTATGTGATTGTAAAGTACCATTAAAACTTAAAGACAAGTTTTACCGTACTGCAATTAGACCAGCGATGTTCTACGATTCTGAGTGTTGGGCAGTGAATAGTGTACATGAGCAAAAAATGGGAGTTGCAAAGATGAGAATGCTTAGTTGGATGTGTGAACACATGAGACTGGATAAAATTAGGAATAAATGTATCAGGGATAAGACAAGAGTGACACCAATTGTAGAGAAGATGCGAGAAACTCAACCAAGATGGTTCAGACATGTACAAAGGAGACCATTAGAGGCACTGTTAGGCATTGTGAGAGTTTAGTCACAAGGCATGTTAAACGGGTGAGGGGTAAACCAATAAAGACTTGGAATTAACTATAAGAAAAGACATGATGTACTTAGGCATTAGTGAGATTGACTAAAGACATGGCACAATGGCGACAAAGGATCCATATAACCGACCCCACTATAACAAGTTAAAGGATTGAGTGTTGTTACATGCATTTACTAGCCCAAGGGCTCTTTAAAAAGACTTACAACAACCTTGCATAATTACAGGATTACCCCAACATAATGAAAGACCATAAAAGACAACATCTAAAACATAACTCATAATTAAAAGGCACAATGGCACCATAATAAACACTACTCATAATAACAACAAGCCAACTCATAATTAAGACGCACAACAATTCTCCAGGTAGGATTACTCTAATCAGAAGCATGGATAAATGTACCTCAAAAAAATCACCTTCCCATATCCTCAACACATCAAGGAGTCGTCGACCATGTATGGGTATAGAGGTCATATATTCAATACCACTGGCGGAAGAGAGGAGAGCTCAACAGAATGACCTTGTGAGTAGCAAATCAACTCAGGAGAGATATTTGGCACGTGCAGACTTGCCAAGACTCGGTGATGGAGATCGACGACACGCGCGCGTCTACTCCCGCAGGAGGCGGTGATCGACAGCCCGGTTGGGCAATCCGAGTCCGCGGATGCGTCCGGAGGGTCGTTCCGAGCAAATTTGATATATTAGTTTTTATATTTTTGATGTATTTAGCCCCCGTTCAGACCGAACATTTCTAGCCGTTCGATCGGGAGCCCTAATTTTACTTTGGCTTGTTTCTTATTTAAGTGCTTGTTGGTGACCGGTTCAAGGGTCGAGGTTGCTTGTGCTGCAACTCTCGGTCTTCTCCTTCGGTCGATTCCGAAGAGCTGTGCCTCGCCCGTCCGCGCCTGCTCCTTCCCGTCCAGTTCTGCCCCGCCCCGGCTTGCCTTGCCCCGGCCGCGCCTGCTCCTTCTCGTCCAGGTCCTCCCCACCCCGGCCAGTCCCGCCCCGTCTCCGCCCAGCCTAACTCTCCCTCTCGTCCACCTCTTTCAACCATACACTGTCCCGTCCAGATCCGCCCCTCTCCTCCCACGCTTTCCCTTCCCAAGCCCCCACAACACACGCTCGGCCCAAACCTAGATCCGCTTCCATAGATCCCGTTCTGCACATTCCCTAATAGCCCTAATCCACCCATCCCCTATCACCCGCAGGCCTCCGCGGATCCACCAACACACCGGAAGCACCCCACCCACGACACTTCATCCCGAGGCCGAGCCGCCTCATGCATGAGCTAATCAAGGTATATGACATTTTATTTCTCTCCTTTGAATGCTAGTTTTGAACTATTGCTATGTTTTGGTTGTGGAATCATTATATGCTATTGTATTGAGAAGTTGTTTGACTTGTTGGATCCCTACCGGCGCGCTTAATTGATTCGCGTCTCGTTCGTTGGCAAATTATAAAAGGCTCCTACGTTATTAGTTGCTCAAAATTGTGGTTGTCGTGTCCTTAGACTTTTTGTTGAAATTTTATCACTTGCTAGTTGATCTACTTTGGTTGATTTCATGTTTGCACGCGTACAATCCATTGACCTCATACACCCTAGTTCGCATTGTTAGAGTCCTGTTAAATTTTAGTCGATCTGCCACTGCATCACTCAGGCCATATAAAGGTCCCGAACAAATATGCATTCTGATTATGGTTCTCAACAAATAGAGATACAAACTTGACTATGGTCAGATGAATGTGGCACAGGCCATCTCTTTAGAGGTCTTCTCTCTTACACGCACATATCCATGGTCCTATAAATAGCTAAGGAGATGATGAACACCATGATAATGGTTCCTCTCATGGCATTTAGATTCCAACAAGTAACACTACATTGTTCATACCCTCAAGAAGCAACAAGCTCACAAAAAGTCTAAGTGTGAGTTCTCAGGTTCTCCTCTGTAAAACCCATATTTGTGAGATGTTTTAATAAAAGAAGAGAGTTCTCTCCCTACCCTGAACTTTTCTACAACAACATTTGCATGATTGCCCTTTTTGTCTCACTCTTCCATATCTCCCTCCAGTAGTCATTTTACCTCTACTAGTGTCACGCAAGACCTCACAAACAAATTTGGATTCAACAACAATAGATGTCAAAAAACCATTATTAAAGATGCAGGGAAATCAAATCATCGGCCTACTTAAGCAAATGATGACCACGATCATAACAAGGAATCTCTTCTCAAGTATCCTTTAATAAATAACTATTGAAATTTCAAAAAAAAATTTTGAAAGTATGATAGTAGAAGATAAACACTAACAAAGGTTTCTATAAAAACAAGAACTTTATTCTCAACCAAAAAATCTAGAACATACTTTTAGAAGAGCACACGAGGAACAACTAAATCTAACCATCTTAGCAAACTATAAAACAAATATTCGGCACATTACTTCCGCATTTTGCAATCAATTTACCTAAGAATACAGTTTATCTATATTTTGGTTTTCAGAAGAAAAAAAATAGAATGAACTGTGAACCTCGAACAACAATACCTTGATGAGTTCAGACTCTCTCCTTATCGAAGAAGTGCGCCAGCCCACCATGTCTAGATAAAACTAAAGGAAATTTATAATTCGTTTGCAAAAGTAAAATGAAGCTAGCTCCAATTAAAATTAGGACAAATGAACGAGGATACGATCATATGAAACATTGGCATAGAGAACTCGGTTTTTAAAAGAAGCGAGAGACGATCTGCAATAATAATAATAATAATAAAGAAGGAAAAGTGAGGATCTAGCTCAGAACCATAAAATGGTATAAAAAGGTGCTCGAAAAAACATTTGATTGCTTGAAAACGTACATAAACTTTAGATCGCTGCTGTCAGATGTCATTCTCAGAAGAAGAGGTGGTTGTTCGGGTTTGCCATCTGTAATAAACAGCTGGCGGCCAGTTTTACCGGTGAGCATGGGAGCCAAAGGAGCTGCCAGTTTTTCCAAAAAAGCAAGCCCCAGGAGGAATGGAAGCTTTAAGAAAATAATGATTAGTACACTATCAATTTATGGTTTCATAAAAGCATTATGAAGAATATTCTTTTAGTTAATATTTAAAAAAAGATGAAATACCAACAATTATGAGAAATGAGTGATAGCGATTGTTGAGATGTTTCGAATCCTAATATATTTGAAAGTTGTTCAGTAGACTCCCTCTCGACATGTACCATAAACGATATACGTTATGGTTCATATGTTTTTCAAGTTTCTTTTTAAATTTTCTGATTTGGGGTATTTTGAGAAACTCACTTGTACTATGGACAGATATATAAACACTAGTAACTGGAAGGCTTGGGGTGACACATGAAAGTGATAAGGAAATGAATCAATCAATATTCACCATGAACAAATGTAATATATATACAAATACAAGATAGGGTGATCCCAACACCCGATATTACTGTAAGCTAACTCCACCACTCATAATGAACATCGTATATAACCCCCCCCCCCCCCCCCACAAACTCACGGGGGATCATACACCGAGAGTTTGGACAGCAGATAGACATGTTGGGTCCTCGTCCGCGGCTTTGTCATCAAATCTGCAATCTGTTGCTCAGAAGGAATAAATGAGGGAGCAAGAGTGTCACTACCATGATGTTCATGTAGGAAGAAAGGATTCACCCCGATATGCTTGGAGAGAGTGATCTGCCGGGTTTAAAGTAATTTGAATGGCACCGGTGTTATCACAGTAGAGTGGAGTGAGATCAGGAAAAGAAACATCAAGATCCTCAAGAAGCCAACAGAGCCAAATAATATCCTCAGCGGTGGTAGTCATGCCCCAAAGCTCAGCCTCAGTGCTGGAACGAGAAATATCAGTCTGTTTCTTGGATTTCCATGCAATAAGTGAAGAACCCAAGAACAGACAAAAACCAGTGACAGAGCGTCGGCCAACAGGATCACTGACCCAGTAGCATCTGAATAAGCATGGAGCTGTAGAGAACTACTGCTAAAGAAGAAGAGACCACGAGAAGTCGTCGCCCGGAGAACAACGCAGGAGCCGCAGCAGGTGACCGTAATGCACAGAGGTGGGCGCACTAACGAACTGGCTCAACATATGAACAACATGGGCAGCGTTGGGTCGAGTAATGGTGAGGTAGACGAGACTCCCAACGAGGTGGCGGTAGCAAGTGAGATCAGAGAGTGGAACCCCATCATCCGGACATAACTAAAGGTGAAGCTCCATAGGGGTGTCCACTGTGCGAGAGTCAGAGAGAGCAGCCCGAGCTAGCAGATCTGATGTGTAACGCTGATGAGAGAGGTGAAAACCATGGTCTGTAGAACTTGCCTCAAGGCCCAAGAAGCATCTCAGTTGTCCAAGAACAGTCATCTGAAACTGCTGCTGAAGGTGATGTTTGACGAAGATCACATGAGAAGGATCATCACCAGTAATGATCATATCATCCAAATAAAGTAACAACAAAGTCCGACCACGAGAGGAGTGCACGAACAGAGCTGGATCATGTGAACTTGGCTGGAAACCAGCGGCTGTAACGTGCAAACCACGCGCAGGGTGCCTGCTTGAGCCCATAAAGAGATCGCCTCAAACGGCAAACAAGGCTTGGAGGATAGGATAGACCGGGAGGAGGAAGCATGTATACTTCCTGCTGAAGATCACCGTGAAGAAAGACATTCTTCACGTCGAGTTGAGACAGAGACCAATGACGAACAGTTGTAACTGCAATAAGAGTCTGAACCGTAGTCATATGCGCAACTGGAGCAAAGGTTCGTCATAATCTCTCCCCTACTGCTGCTAAAAACCACGAACAACTAGCCGAGTCTTGTACCTCTCCACAGAACCATCAGAGCGATTCTTGACCTTGAAGACTCACTTGCAAGTAATAGGAACCGCATCATGCGAAAGAGAAACAAGATCCCATATACGAGTGTGCTCAAGAACCTCCAACTCAGCAAACATAGAAACCTGTCACTCAGGTATCTGAACAGCCTCACGATAGGAAGTTGGCTTTGAAGTAGTACAAACAGTAGCAGGAAGGGCAGGTAGGTCCAGTGGTAGTGTAGCAAGGCTAAGGCGGTCGGGAGGACGTCGTTCATGAGGTGGGTTGTGACGTGCTGGTGGATCATCCACAGGGCACTCGCTAGAGAAGGCAAACACTGAGTCTGGGGGCACTAGAGACGAGGGAGCGGGAGGAGGACGACGAATGTAGTGATATGGAAGGGGGCGACGAGCGCATCAGAGGGATATGTAGGTGGTGAAGGGGAGGAGTGAGAAGATGACGGAGTAGACTGCGACAATGGAGGAAGAGGTGATGGAGTAGACTGTGGCAAGGGAAGGGGAGGTGGACATACCAGAGGGGAGGATACATGAGGCAGGAAGATCGGAAGAGTGATAAACTGCACATCAGAGGAAGTAACAGATGAGTGTGAGGTCGAGGGAATAGAGGACACGAAGAAAGGGTGAGACTTGTCAAAAGTAACATCACGTGAGATGGGAAGTCGGCGTGAAACATGGACATAACATCGATAACCCTTGCGCTCGGTACTGTATCCAAGAAAGGCACAAGGAACAGACTGAGCAGAGAGCTTGGTACGCTCACGTAGAGGGAGAAGAACATAACACCGACAGCCAAAAACACGAAGATGAGTGTAACGTGTGGGGTCTAAAGTACAGACACTTACCAAGACACTGGTCCTGAAGGAAAGTAGAAGGCTACAGGTTAATAAGATAAACAGCGGAGAAAACAACATCATCCCCAAAATGAGGAGGAACGTGAGAGAAGATAAGAAAGGTGCGGGTTGTCGCAATAATGTGGCGATGTATCCTTTCAACGGTGTCATTCTGAGCGTGAGCACCGGGGCAGGCAAGCTGAGGGAGAGTGTCAGAAATAGCTATCAGATCTCAAAAAGCATGAGAGAGGTACTCTACCCTGAATTTGAACGGAAAATACGTATGAAAGCAGAGAACTGTGTGCGCACCATAGCAGAAAACGTAATGTAAGTCTGAAAAAACTCAGAACGAGAATGCATAAAGTACACTCAATTATAGCGAGAATAATCATCAACAAAACTAAATAGTACCGGTGTCCGCCCTTCGATACAAAAGATGCGGGACCCCATACATCAGAGTGAACTAAATGAAAATAATGCTGAGACCTAGACTCATATGAGAGTTATAGCTGTTTACCAAGCTTACAACCTGTGCAAGAGTGAGACCGATCAACAGGGACACGACCAAGGAAGTCATGACTAATGAGAGTCGCAAGACGCGAACCACTAGAATGACCAAGACGATGATGTCACTAAGAGAAGCCCACCGAAGGAAGACAAAAAGTAGAAGTTGTCGGTGACGAGGTAGTGGATGGAAGATGGAGGCGATCAAGGACGTACACCCCGCTACAACGACGACCAGCTCCAAGGAGTGCCCCAGTTAGACGATCTTGCACACTTCATGTAAACTCATTGAACGTAACAAGACAACCGTGGAATGTGAGCTGACTAGCAGATATGAGGTTCATGGATAACTTGAGTATGTATGCAACATCAAAAACATGAAAGTGGTTGGTGTGAAGGAGGTCATGACTGGTGATGGGTGAATGTTGTCATCTAATACCATGATACTGAGGTCAGAGGAGATGGGCTGACAGGACAAGAGGTGAGTCGCATCATATATCATGTGAAAAAAGGCTCCAAAGTTGAGCAACCAATCAGAGCGAGAGATACCTGCAGGAGCGGAGGCAGCCGACTGAGAGACAGAGGCGTCAGAAGGACGGTGGAAGAGCATAGGCAGATGAGCGAGGCAGTGAAGCATGCTGGGTAAGGGCAGATACAGAGAGATACTGCGTCGGAGTCAAAAAATGAGCGGAAGGTGCACCAGTAGCACGTTTCTGACCGGACTACTGAGCTCATTGAAGCATACGACACGCATATTTGATGTGTCCAAGGCACTGGCAGTAGTGACAGCGGACCAACTGGCAACGAGGAGCACCAGATTGATGAGTAGAGGACGCCAAAGGATAAGAGACAAGGCGGACCGGCGAACTATAACTCGACGAAGGTAGCAGGTTGCAGCAAGAAGCAATGGGATGCAGAGAGTAAAACGAGGTCATCCGAGCTGCAAGATCAGTCAGAAGGGATTCCAGAAGACGACGGAAGAGACTCCAGTGGTGTCGAAACGCGGGAGGGCCTTCGGAAGGCAGGGAAGACGCTGGTGGCCGCTGAAAATCGAACGGAGGAGCCGATGTAAACTCCACAAACTGTTACTGGTGTCGGCTGGATGAGCAAGAGCAATCGGCAGTGTTGGATCTGAACAGCCGGCTGAAAACACCGATGGGATGCATGAGCAATCAACAGTGGCAAAGATCGGCGATAGAGAAGAATTGGATCTGAGCAGTTCCCCTCTTCCAAGTAACGATCTGCAAGAGAACGAAAATCCCGATCGATTCCTTTCTTCTGAAACAAGACACGGGTGGAAACAAGACGTGGTTTCTCCGATTGTCCTTTCTTCTGATCAAGATCTGCGACTCAGAAGTAGTAACAGGAAGCCTCCTTTCACGAACTGCAGCGGTGTGAGCAGAGTTATAGAACCGACGTGATCAAAAGCACAGATGGGGTCGAGCGGAGGAAGTCTCGATCGGCAAAAGCGTATCCGGGGCGGGTCAAGAAGGAGTGGAAAATCCTAAGGGCTCTGATACCATGATAGGGAAATGAATCAATCAATATTCCCTATGAACAAATGCAATATATATACAAGTACAAGATAAGGTGATCCCAACACCCGAGTTGGCTCTAAGCTAACTCTACCACTCATAATGAACATCATATCTAACAGAAAGATCTAGCAAAGTATAGGCCAACTCTAGGAATGTCTATATGAATTATAAAGTATCTGACACATGAGCTTGCAATAAAAGAAATCCACAAATAAGCGACAATAACGATGAGTGAATAGAATTTCAAATGAAATAATAATTATGAATGTGCACGTATAAAAGTTTGAAATAACAAATCCGCAATCGGACAAAGTCCCGGACACCACAAGATATCTTGGCACAAATATTACAAGGTAAAATTCACAAAAAAAGAGACAATTAATACAATATTCAACACCGAAAATTCCACTAATAAGATGAACTCACAGCGATTACGGGATAAAATGCTTGGAGGTCACAATGTCGAGTGAATGGTGGACGGAGAGGTGTTGGGGGATTGGTTCTTAATTGTAGAAGTGGCAGGAAGCTATGGAGAGTGAGAAGATTGTTGTAGGAGGATTGGAGGGCCAGGACAACTGCCGTCCAGGGGCAGAGCATTTCAGAGACCAGAATCCGACTCCAGGCTGCTTTTCTGAATGATAACGAGTTTGGGTGTGGATTGTTGAAACCGGAATCCGGCCTCTTGTGGAGTTCGACCCTTGGGGAAGGGGTGGTCTCGCGCCTACTTTGCTCCTGCAAGAAAAACAACGAAAGAGACAAGAAAGAACAGACCCAAGGGCTCGGCAGGGAGGTCCCACCACAAACCCGGAAGATCTCTGAGCGCTTCCCCTCCTTAGCCAGAAACCGAGCTAAGGTACCCTCAGAGAGCTCTTGAGAATGAGAGTAAGGAGGCACTCAAAGCGTGCCCTCTGAGGTACCCCTTGAGTCTTATTTATAGCTTTTTGGAACCTGAACTGCCAATAACCAAAAGAACTGACCTGAAAATACCAAAAAGCCCTTGGTTGGGTCTGCCAACAGCCAAACTCCGCTGTTCTAAGTAGCTATGCGCAGTCCAACCTGGTCTGCCAACAGCGTGGCTCCGCTGTTCTGAGGGGCTATTCGCACCCCTTGGTAGTCAGCTCGCCTCCAACCCTCCTCCGCGGGGGGCGAGCACGACCTGGCTCCAGCTGCCCGCCTATGCTCCCTGGGCGGGCGCGAGCCGGACCGTCGCGACACGCCTGTCTTCTGCCGGGGCGGACCGGCGGCCAGGTCGCGTGTGGTGGCTGGCTGGCGGTCACCGTGATCCCGATCGGCTCGCTAGTCGCGGGTCGCCAAACTCATCCGCATTGGCCAGTGATTCTCTGCGCGACCTGCTCGCTCGCCTCGCTCGGCTCGCCCGCCTGAAATGAGCGGGAGCGGGCCAGCCCTCCTGCCGTATATCCGTTTTGCCTCTTGGGTACGGGTCACGGGGCTAGGTCTGCTCGACCTCCCTGGCGGGACTCGCTCGCCGGACACGGGGTTGTACACAATCCCCGCTCTTTTTGAGCTTGATTCAAGCTCGAAAAGAATCATCCAACCCGCGTGTTCGGCGAGTACTGTGCTGAGCTGGCAGGGAATCTTCTGGTGGGGCCCCACTGTTCGGCTATAAATATACCGCTGAGCCCAGGAGGGGGCTCCCCAGATCCCCTCATTTTTCTTGAACAGACTGGTTTCTTGATGCCGGTCAGCGAAGAGGTGCGAGCTCGCCTGGCGGCGGCGGGCCTGAAGACTCAGGAGGAGGCCCTCGAGGCCGCCCCTTGGCTAGCGCGTGGGTCTCCCGGCCCTCTCTTCAGGCCGGCGAAGGGAAAGATCGTTAGGCGGTCTCTGGCGGGTGAATGTCCGGGCTCCAGCTCGGCGGCGGCTGTCGAGGTCGTCCCTGGGGTACGTGACCTTCCGCGGATTATTGTTGTACCTCTGATCTTTTGTTTTGCAGGCAATTCCCTGTGAAGAGGTGGGGAACGGGGGAAAGGATCCCCCCTCCCTTGTCGCCTGGGAGGGTCGCTAGTTCCCCAGGTCTGGACCTCCCACCTCCGGAAACCCCCCGCTCGCCGGCTCCCCACGGACTGGGAAAATCTCTTGAGACCCTCGAGGGAGAAACCTTTCAGGGTCGGCCGGGCTCCTCTCGCCCATCCGTCGGCGCGGGTGACGTGTCAACCCCTGGTGAGCTGGTTTTTACCGTTGGCTTTGTCCTCGTTCGCTCCTTCTGACTCGCCCCGTTTGTAGGCTTCAACAGGGCCTCCTCCGAAACCGAGACGAGCGAAGGGTATTCGCCTCCACCCGACGTGGACAGCGTCTCTGATTACCTGGGCGACCCGACCGATGCGGTGGGGATGAAGAGGCAGGTGACGCGGCTGTTCCAAAAACACACGCTGCTGCTGCAGGAGGTCATGAAGAGGGTCGATGAGGACAAGGCCGAGACCGAGGCCCGGCTCGCGGCCTTGTAGGGACTTTCGGGCGCAGCGGAAGACGACGATGTCACTTCTCCGGGCGTGCACATAACGCGAGCCGAGGGGCATCTTAGGAGCGCCACAGAGCAAGTCGGCCTGGCTCAGCGGGAGCTGGTGGCGGTTCGCGATTACCACGACCCTCGCGTGCCGCCGCGATCGGGAACGAAGCGGCGGCACAGGTGGAAGTGGGTCGAGTACTGACCCAGTCTTCTGCCCCCCGCTTGCGGGATACCGCGGGGTTTCTACCGTTATTGCAAAGTTATTTTGTGTCTGTAACGATTCGCAACTCTCCTTGCCCGCCTATGGGCCTAGTTCTTTATTGCTGAGGTGTATTGAAATTACCAAGCCGTTGCTTTTGCTTTCTGCGGGGCGGGACAGGGGAGACATTCATTTTGCCTGACCCGCCGATCGGGGCGGGGGGCGAGCCGAGGGGCTCGCCAGCCGGGTGTCTCCCGGCTCGCACGGGATCCCAGATAGGTGCGGGCCGAGACTCGCCCGCTCGGGTCTTCCGCGGACGCGGCCGGGCGAGAACCGCGCCTGATCGGCCTTTGGGGTGCGGTTGCGCGCGGGGAAGTCGAACCGTCGGGCTGATTTTTGTTATCTGCACCCCCTCTTTCGGCGGGAAGTTTCCCGCCCTTTCTCTTTCCCTATAAATAGGCCTTGCCGACTCTTATTCCCTCACCGATTCCAAACGTCCTCTCGCTTCCTTTTTCCCGCGAAGTACGGTTCGCGCTCGCCTTCTGGATCTGTCTCGCACGTTCGGCGGCGATCTGATGGGAATGGGCGGAGGCGGTGGCGACGTGGACGGACGAAGTAAGTGCGCTTGGACCTTCTCAGAGCATGATTTTCCTCACGCCGTCATCTCTGAACGCGAGTACCTGGATGCTCTCAGCGACCACGTTCCGCCGGACTTTTCTGCGAGACGGCCCGGGGATGGGGAAAAGATCAACGACTTATCTAGGGACGAGCTCGCCATCCCCCTAGCTCACTTCGAGGTGGGCCTGCGGCTACCCCTGTGGCCCGAGGTGCGTCAGGTGCTGAAATATTTCGGGGTCGTCCTAGGCCAGATGACCCCGAACTCCGTAGCCGTCATGGTGGGGTTCGCCTGCTTCCTGCGAGAGGAGCGAGTGGAGTTCAGCCTCGCCGTTTTTCGGAAGCTTTTCTCCTTCCGGGCGAATCGGGACGGGACCGCCTACTTCTCCAGCGCCCACCTCAAGGTGCGGGAGACAGTCAATAAGAGTCACAACTGGCTCAAGAAATTCCTGTTCGTCAAAGGGGATTTCGGCAATGTCCCCTTCTCGCCGGTGCAGCTCAGCGAGGCGAGCTACCGTCCGCCAAGCCTATGGGGCCATGAGGCCGACTTGTGCGCGTTCTTTGCCGGGAAGAATTTTGAGGTCGCGTACCTGCGCCGCCATCTTGACGACCTCGCCGCCGTCCCGCCAGGGGGAGGTTTGCCACTCGCCGCTGTTATGCCTTACCCCTCTTTTTTTTCCTTTACCTCACCCCTTCTTCCTGGCAGGCGAGCGCGACATCCCTCTTCACCCCCCTTACGAGAGCGCTCGGATTCCCCCCGGGGTTCTCGCCCGAGCTCAGGCTGCGGATGCCGCTCAGCGCGACATCCCGTCAGTCCCGGCCAAGAAGCGGCCGGGTGGCGGACAGCCCACCCCTCCGCCGAAGGTGGCGAAGACCGCGGGTCAGCAACCCGCCGCGAGCCAAAGGAAAGGCAAGGCCCCTGTGGACCCTCCGGCCGAGGGCCCTTCGCCCCCGCTGGTTGCTTCGACCAGCGATACCCCGGACCGGGCGACGGGCACCTCCGCGCCGCCGTACGGGTCTCAAGCTGCTGCGAAGCCGGTGCCGAGGGGTCACCGCAACTTTGGCTACGGCGAGAGATATCTCGACAAGCTCGGCGCTCCGCTCCTTTCGTGGGACAAGGAGTCGAATCGCGCCGCGATCTCGACCTTGCTGTCGAGTTGGATGGAGCAGGACACCATCGGCGGGGAAGCCTACAACTTCTCGTTCGGCCTGTACTCGCGAGAAGACGCCGCCATCTACGACAAAGAGGCGACGCGAGTATTGGTTCATGAAAGCGCGCGGGCCCAGCTTCGCGGCCTGGAGCTAGCTCACATGGTAGGAAGGCGCTGCACTCAGCTGGAGCGGAACGCCACCTCCCTGAAGAAGCTGGCGGACGAGAGGGAGGAGGCCCAGAAGCTCGCTCAGGAGGACGCGAGCCTTCAGAGGAGGCGGGCCGACGCGGCAGAGGAGACCCTCGCGCAGTACCTGGGCGGGGTGGTACGTACTCACCCTGAACTACCCCCCCTTCTCGCGAATACAGCTCACGATTCTTCTCCTTCCTTTTTCCAGGATGCGGCGACGGCGAGCCGGATGGGTGCCGAGATCGCCACCCTTGGTCAGGACAAAGCGGCGTTGGAGGCGCGGGTACACGAGCTGGAGGCCGCCGCCGCTGTGCCTCCTCCAGTCAGCAGGGTCTGTCCGCTCGAGCACCACTCCGACTACGACTTGGAAGTGCTGATGCAAAAGAACGCCGCCAGCGCCGCGAAGTATACGATGCAAATGCTGCGACGCGCGGATCTCCTTACGAGCGAGGCGGCGGAACTCTCGGCGGAAGACGTGGTGCCGGCGCTATTTCTCCCCGTGCCGGACCCTGGGGACAAAGCCTTCCAGCCCATTTAGGACTTCTCGCCCCGGATCTCGCGTCTCCCCTGCCTCTTGACATTTATTTTTTAGATGTATATTATCATCTATGTTTACCTGTTTTGAGATGTACGCGCGGGCTGCGCATATACTTCGTGTTTTTCAGCTATTGTTGCTTTTATAAATGCTCTCTTCGCCCGCCTTATTTATACATTTGCTATTGCCGTGCGACGCGACCTGCCCCTGCGGCCCGGCCCCGATGAGGCGGCTGCTCGCCCGCCGAGCGAGGCGAGCCGGCTCGTCCCTCGTCTGTATTGCCTAATTTCTTGCGGACTCTCGCCCAGGTTCTCGCCTCCACTCGGCCGCCTTTCCTGGGGCTGGGGGGCTATGTTAGACCCCTCCCCCTTTTTGGTTAACTTTTGTGATTCCGATCTGTTGTTAACGTCGTTTCAGTAGTTCCCGGCCTCGCCGGCTAGGTGGGAGTCCGGCAGCGTGATTCGTTCTGGGTCGCAAGTTATTGCTATTGACTCCCGCCCCCGCCAGCTAGGTGAGAGCCTGGCAGCGGGATCTTCTCGGGGTCCAAACTCATTCCATCGAATGACTTCCGGCCCTGCCAGCTAGCTGGGAGCCTGGCAGCGGGATCTTCTCGAGGCTAGGGATGACACCGAGTGACTTCCGGCCCTGCCAGCTAGGTGGGAGCCTGGCAGCGGGATCTTCTCGGGGTCCAAACTCATTCCATCGAGTGACTTCCGGCCCTGCCAGCTAGGTGGGAGCCTGGCAGCGAGATCTTCTCGAGGCCAGGGATGACACCGAGTGACTTCCGGCCCTGCCAGCTAGGTGAGAGCCTGGCAGCGGGATCTTCTCGGGGTCCAAACTCATTCCATCGAGTGACTTCCGGCCCTGCCAGCTAGGTGGGAGCCTGGCAGCGGGATCTTCTCGAGGCTAGGGATGACACCGAGTGACTTCCAGCCCTGCCAGCTAGGTGGGAGCCTGGCAGCGGGATCTTCTCGGGGTCCAAACTCATTCCATCGAGTGGCTTCCGGCCCTGCCAGCTAGATGGGAGCCTGGTAGCGGGATCTTCTCGAGGCTAGGGATGACAACGAGTGACTTCCGGCCCTGCCAGCTAGGTGGGAGCCTGGCATCGGGATCTTCTCGGGGTCCAAACTCATTCCATCGAGTGACTTCCGGCCCTGCCAGCTAGGTGGGAGCCTGGCAGCGGGATCTTCTCGGGATCCAAACTCATTCCATCGAGTGACTTCCGGCCCTGCCAGCTAGGTGGGAGCCTGGCAGCGGGATCTTCTCGGGGTCCAAACTCATTCCATCGAGTGACTTCCGGCCCTGCCAGCTAGGTGGGAGCCTGGCAGCGGGATCTTCTCGGGATCCAAACTCATTCCATCGAGTGACTTCCGGCCCTGCCAGCTAGGTGGGAGCCTGGCAGCGGGATCTTCTTGAGGCTAGGGATGACACCGAGTGACTTGCGGCCCTGCCAGCTAGGTGGGAGCCTGGCAGCGGGATCTTCTCGGGGTCCAAACTCATTCCATCGAGTGACTTCCGGCCCTGCCAGCTAGGTGGGAGCCTGGCAGCGGGATCTTCTCGAGGCTAGGGATGACACCGAGTGACTTCCGGCCCTGCCAGCTAGGTGGGAGCCTGGCAGCGGGATCTTCTCGGGGTCCAAACTCATTCCAATTCTTTGTGCAAGCTGGATGTGGCAATTCTGGGGGGGGGGGAGAAAAAGGAATTCATTATAACAAATCGTGTTGCTTACAGGTGCTTAGGGAAAAAACCTCTTCAAGTCGTCTCCACTCCAGGTGAGACTCAGGGTCTCGCGCTCTACATTTTGGAGCCGATAGCCCCCTGACTTCAAAGCTTCCTTCACAATGAATGGCCCCTCCCAGCTGGGGTTGAGCTTTCCTATGAACGCTGACCTCCCTGCGCGTCCACCTTCTTCAGCACCAGGTCCCCTTCTGCGAACTGCTTGACCCTGACATACTTGTCGAAGTATTTGGTCATCCTTCTTTTGACCTCCTCCTGTCGGATGGCCGAAAGGTCCCTCAACTCTTCCACCATGTCAAGGGAGAGTCTCAGCTCCTCGTTCTCGACTTGTCATTCCTCTCGGCCCTCTCTAGCCGCCCCGACTCGCGGCGTTTGGACTTCAAATTCTATGGGGAGCACCGCCTCGCACCCATGGGAGAGCTTAAAGGGGGTCTCCCCCGTGGCCGTGTTAGGGGTGGTTCTTAGGGCCCAAAGAACTGCGGGGAGCTGCTCCACCCAGCTCCCCCTCAAGTTTTCCACCTTTTTCTTGAGGAGATTGACGATGATCTTGTTCGCGGCCTCCACCTACCCGTTGCTCCTGGGGTGGTGGACCGAGGCGAACCTGAGGTCGATTCCAAGCTGCTCGCAGAAGCTGGTGAACTCGGCACTGGCGAACCGGGGTCTGTTGTCGGTGACGATGGCCTGGGGCAGCCCATGACGACAGATGATCTCCCCCCAAACAAACGAAGTTCCTGATTACTTGGGAGGTCACCTTGGCCAACGCCTTCACCTCCATCCACTTCGAGAAGTAGTCGATCATCACCAGGAGGAACCTTCTCTGACCGCTGGCCTGGGGGAACGGTCCAACCAAATCCATTCCCCAGATTGCAAAGGGCCAGGGGGCCGTGATACTCTTGAGCTGTTGGGCCGGCTGCAGCTGGAGGGGGGCGAACAGCTGGCACTTATGACATCTCCGTGCGAACTCCGTGGTGTCTCGGCCCAGGGTGGGCCAGAAATACCCTTGCCTGACTATCCTTCCCTCCAGGGTCCGACTCCCGGAATGACTCCCGCACTCCCCGGAGTGGACTTCCTCCAAGATCCTCTGTGCCTCATCCTCGGCTACGCAGCGAGCCAACATCCCGGAGAGGGTCTTCCTGTATAGCTGCCCGTCCTTAAGGAGGTAGTAAGAGGACTTGTGCCTCAGCTTCTTCCTGTCTACCCCCTCCGGATATTCTCCCGTGGAGAGGAAAACTACTACTGGATCCATCCACGAAGGCTGCTGATCGATCTCCATGAGCTCCCCTTCTTCGATGGAGGGGCAGAACAGGTCGGTGATGGTGCCCCCCACCCGGGGGCCATGCTTTGCTAGTTGGTCGGCCTGTTCATTCTCTCCCCTTGGCACGTGTCAGATGGAGAAGGTCTGGAAGGCCCCTATGACCCCCTTCACTTTGGCCAAGTATAACTTCAGAGCGGGCTCACTTGCTTCGAACTCCCCGTTGATCTGGGAAGCCACTACCATGGAGTCGGTTAGGACCTGCACATCCAGCACCCCCAACTCCCTGGCCAGGCGCAGCCCCGCTATCACTGCTTCGTACTCGGCCTGGTTGTTGGTAATGGGAAAATGCACCACACACCGTCTGCTTGATCTGAGTCCCTTGAGGGCTTTCCAGAACCACTCCTACTCCAAGAGAATGCCTTCCTGAGGCTCCATCCACCTTCACCTTCCAAGGAGTCGGGCGGGTGAGCTCCTCCTCCGCTAACGTAATCGGCCAGGAAGTCGTCGCCTGAGCTTTGATCGAGAGCCGCGGAACGAAGGAGACATCGAACTCGCTCAGCTCCACCGACCACTTGGCCAGCCGGCCTGAATGCTCCACCCCCTCGAAGATGTTGCGGAGAGGATGGTCGGTCACCACTCGGATTGAGTGGGCCTGGAAATACGGTCGCAGCCTCCGAGCCGAGATGATTAGTGCGAATGGAAGCTTCTCCAAGATCGGATACCGGAGCTCGGCCTTCCTCAGGACCCGGCTGACGTAATAAATAGGGAGCTGCCTCTTCCCTTCTTCACGCACCAAGACGGAGCTCAAGGCCTCTGCCCCGACCCCGAGATATAAGAACAAATCCTCACCCTCCTTCGGCCCTTGGAGCAGCGGAGCCTGTGTCAACTGCGCCTTGAGGGCCTGGAACGCCTCCTCGCATTCCTTGTTCCATTCGAACCTCTGGCCTCCCCTCAGCGTTTTGAAGAAGGGGGAGCACTTCTCCCCTGCCCGAGAAAGGAAGCGACTCAGCCCTGCTAGCTTCCCTGTCAACCGTTGGACCTCCTTTGCATTCCGCGGGGACCCTAGCTCCAAGATGGCCTTGACCTTGTCTGGGTTTGGCTCGACCCCCGCGGGGGTGAGGAGATGCCCCAGGAACTTCCCCCGGTCGGCCCCAAAGACACACTTAAGGGGATTCAGCCGCATCTTGTATCTGCGCAGGGTGGCGAAGGTCTCTTCCAAGTCCCGGAGGTGGGAGTCCACATCCCGGCTTTTGATCATGAGGTCGTCCACGTACACCTCCAAGTTCCTCCCCCTTTACTCCTTGAAGACCCTGTCCATCATTTTTTGGTAGGTGGCCCCGGCGTTCTTCAGCCCGAATGGCATCATCTTGTAGCAGTAGCAGCCGTCCCCTGTGATGAATGAGACATCCTTGATGTCCGGGGGGTGCATCCTGATCTGATAGTAACCTGAAAAGGCATCTAAAAAACTCATTACAGAAAAGCCGACGGCTGAGTCAACCAGCGCGTCGATCCGAGGCAAAGGATAACAGTCCTTAGGACAAGCTTTATTAAGAAGGGAAAAATCGATACACAATCGCCAGCGGCCGTCTCCTTTTTTGACCATCACAACGTTGGAGACCCAGCCGGGGTACTGAATTTCGGACACGAAGCCGGCTTTGAGAAGCTTCGCCACCTCCTCCCTGATGGGTTCCGCCAGCTTGTCCGTCGTGGATCTCTTTTTCTGCTGGACGGGGCGTGTCCCCGGGTCCAAGTTGAGGCGGTGGCAGGCCACATCCGCGTCAACCCCCAGCATCTCCGCGGCGCTCCAGGCGAAGATGTCCACGTTCTTCTGGATGCACTCCAGCATCCTGCCTTGGTCCTCCGGGGTCAGCCCTCCGCTGACGCGGATCTTCTCCATCCTTCCTCCCCGGGTGAGCACCTCCAGCTCCACCACTTCTTCTGTCGCCTCCAGCCTGGACCGCTCCCCCCATCCTTCGGCGTCCCCTTCCTCCGGAACGGGGACCTCTACCTCCATTTCTCCTCCCACGGCCCTTACTTCGGCCACCTCCTCCAGATCTCCTCCTACCGCCCTCTCTGCGCAGTCCTTCACTCCCAGCTCCTCCCCTCCTGCTTCCTGCTCGACCTTCTCCATCCTCCGCCCCATCTCCTCGGCTTCCTCCTGCCAAGAGATGGTGTTCACCGCGGTGATATAGCACTCCCGTGCCACCTTTGGGTCCCCCCTAATCCTGACCTGCACCCCCTCAGCGTTGAACTTCAGACATTGATGGAAAGACGAGGGGACGCAGCGGAAGGCGTTGATGAGGGGCCTCCCAAAGATGGCGCTGTAGCTGCTGGGGGCGTCCACAATGACGAACTTGCAGTTTCGGGACTGCCCCCCCAGGGTGACATGGAGGCCAACTCCTCCCTCTACTTCCTTCCTCTCTCCCGAGAACCCGAACAAGGGCCCGTCTGAGGCCAGCACCCTCTTAGTCTCCACCTGCATCGCGTCAAACGCCTTTTTGAAAACGACGTTGACGGAGCTCCCATTGTCCACGAGGATTCGCGAGACAGTGAAATTCTCGATGGCGGCCTTGATGACCAGCGCATCACAGAACGGATCCTCATGGTCTGACATGTCACTTCTGGAGAAGGTGATCCTCTCCTCCGGCGGCGGGGTTTGGGATGTAGAGGCGACGCTCCGCCGGTACATGGTGTGGAGGCTTGCCTTGCGGGAAGCCTCGATTCCCACTCCCCCGTGGATCACTCCGATCCCTCCTCGGGTCCCGACATCAACCCGGTCCTCGCAACGATCCTCCTCTGCCCGAGGCAGGACCTCCTCGATCCTCACTTCTTGCCGCGCCTCCTCCTGCTGCTGCTGCCGCCCCCTATTCCCTCTCATCTCCAAGAATTCCGGGCACGTGGCTGTTGCGTGCCCCTCTTCCTGATGGAAGTCTCAATAGGGCAGCTCCACCCGGAACTCTCTTCTCCTTCTCCTCATGATCCCCCTCCTCGCTCCCAAAGCTATGGCCATGGCCTCCTCCTGATCGGGGAGCCGGGGCCGGTGACCTCGCCTCCAGCCCGGTGGGTGGAACTGGTCCTGCCTCCCCTGATAGTGACCCCTTCCGAAGTACCCTCTCTGTGGCCCCTGCCCCTGCCACTCTGGTCTCCAGCCCAGCCGACGGTCGGGCTCCTGACGCCCCACCCCGGCTGCTGTCCTTGGAGCTGCCTCTGCTCCCTCTGCCTGGGTCCCCCTCTTCTCTCCTCCTGCGCTCTTCCTCCCTTCGACTCCTTCTCTTCCTCGGTGGCCCATCTGGCTAGCTTCCTTGCGAACTCCGGATTCGACGCCTCCCCGTCGACTTCTCTTGCCGCCATCTCCATCAGTTCTTCGTAGGAGAGGGGAGGAACTCTCTTCAGCTCCATTCGGAAGAAACCCTGCTGCAGGCCCAGGGTGAAGGCCATCATCAGACTATGGCCCGGCATATCCTGGACCTGGGTGACCTCCTCCTGAAATCGGTCCACGTAGCTCCCCAACGTCTCGTTCACCCCCTGCTTTATGTGGAACAAGGACTCAGACTCCTTCTTCCTCTTCTTTGAGGTAGTGAACCTCAACATGAACCCTCGGCGCAAGTCCTCGAAGCAATAGATGGAACTAGCCGGCAGCTGGTGGAACCACTCCCTTGCCTTCTCTCGGAGGGTGATGGCGAAGAGACGGCACTTGAATCCGTCCGACATCTGACGGATGGAGACCACGTCCTCGAACCATTGGACGTGCTGAACCGGGTCTCCCTTCCCGGTGTAGTAGGACATCTCGGGCTCCCTGAACCCTTCTGGTACTGGTGCTGAGGAGACCAGCTCGCTGAAAGGACTGCCTCCCCCCACTGGGCGAGCCGGCGAATCTCGCGGACCCAGCTCGCCGAACCTGCCTCGACTTGCCGACCCGGGGAAAAGCTCGCGCCCCGGGAGCTCGCATCCTCGGCTTTCCTCGGCAACTTCCTTCCCGGCTCGCCGGCCAGGGGCGTCCTCGCCCAAAGAGGGGCGCGGCCGCGATCTGGGCTGCCGGCGTCGAGTACTCGGCCTGCGCGCCGAGTGCGATCCTGACGAGGCCCAGCACCTCGTTCCTGAAGTCCTCCAACATCCCTACTGTTGCGAGAGGCGGTGGGGGGGGTCGGCGAGTCCTGCCTGTCAGATCCTTGTCCTCCCGTCATTGAGCTCGCCGAAGCTTTTCCGCACTGACCACTTTCCACGCTCACCGCACCAAGATGTTGAAACCGGAATCCGCCTCTTGTGGAGTTCGACCCTTGGGGAAGGGGTGGTCTCGCGCCTACTTTGCTCTGCAAGAAAAACAACGAAAGAGACAAGAAAGAACAGACCCAAGGGCTCGGCAGGGAGGTCCCACCACAAACCCGGAAGATCTCTGAGCGCTTCCCTCCTTAGCCAGAAACCGAGCTAAGGTACCCTCAGAGAGCTCTTGAGAATGAGAGTAAGGAGGCACTCAAAGCGTGCCCTCTGAGGTACCCCTTGGGTCTTATTTATAGCTTTTTGGAACCTGAACTGCCAATAACCAAAAGAACTGACCTGAAAATACCAAAAAGTCCTTGGTTGGGTCTGCCAACAGCCAAACTCCGCTGTTCTAAGTAGCTATGCGCAGTCCAACCTGGTCTGCCAACAGCGTGGCTCCGCTGTTCTGAGGGGCTATTCGCACCCCTTGGTAGTCAGCTCGCCTCCAACCCTCCTCCGCGGGGGGCGAGCACGACCTGGCTCCAGCTGCCCGCCTATGCTCCCTGGGCGGGCGCGAGCCGGACCGTCGCGACACGCCTGTCTTCTGCCGGGGCGGATCGGCGGCCAGGTCGCGTGTGGTGGCTGGCTGGCGGTCACCGTGATCCCGATCGGCTCGCTAGTCGCGGGTCGCCAAACTCATCCGCATTGGCCAGTGATTCTCTGCGCGACCTGCTCGCTCGCCTCGCTCGGCTCGCCCGCCTGAAATGAGCGGGAGCGGGCCAGCCCTCCTGCCGTATATCCGTTTTGCCTCTTGGGTACGGGTCGCGGGGCTAGGTCTGCTCGACCTCCCTGGCGGGACTCGCTCGCCGGACACGGGGTTGTACATGGATGTTAGGAGGTGGGGAGGGACTGCACTCGGCTGGAAGGTGTGGAAGAAGCCGGGAAAGGTGAATGGAGCGGGAAAACTGGGGGTTATAGGTTGCAGGAATGGGATGTGATGTGGGATTTCAGTCAGAATTGGACTTGGACGAGGGGGAGGGTGGTATGTGGCTGCTCAGTGGAGGTGTTCGGAGTGATGGGTGATTTCCCTGTTAAGAAGAATAGGAGTGGTATGCTTTAAGTAATGAGGATGGGTGGTTTAAGGAGTTATTTGGGTAATAGGTGAGTAATTAAAAGGCAACTACGGTAGTTAATAAATAGATGGGTGGTTATAGAGAGTGAATGGAGGTGGTTGTGGTACTTAGGAAGTGATTGTGGTGGTAGTGGCGGAAGGTGTCCGGCAAAAGGTTGAGAGGGGAGTGGTGGTCAAAAATAGAAAAAGGGGAGGAAAAGGTGACCAGCCAAGGTGAGGGAGAGGGGACATTCCTAGGCTTTGCACCTAGGCTCCAACTTGACATCGAATTACCAAAACAAGATATTTCAGTCTCAAACTTCCAGTGCCTCTAAATGACGTTTTATAGTCATATTTATGAAATTCGAACCATGACGAACGGTAATAATGATCCAATTAAGACGGTTTTAAAAATAAGCTTGAAAAACCATAAAAACATAAAAATAAGCTATAACTCTTAGATCGTCAATCTGCACAAAATGAATGAATCTAATCGTCATGTAGACCCTTGTGCGACATTATCCCCAACATAGGGTGTGCCAAACTCATGCCACTTGTCATTAATTCTCTGTAACTATATTCTCCATAGTGAATATTTGTCATTGCTCATGGACACAGCCCTAATTGGATGAACCATGCAATTTCTAGTATTGTATAATATTTTACATATATTTATTCTCATATTTATTTGTTTCATCTATCCATAAAAGTAAAATGTAAAATTTTAGGAGAATATACCAGTTAAAATCCCTTAGGGTCCGTTCGGCGAGCATGTATTGGCTTTCTGGAATTGGCTTTGGGTTCCAGAAAGCCAATTATGTTGTTCGGCGCACGAGAATTGAGATGGTATTGGCTTTCATACCAAAAGCCATGAGTTTTTGGTTTAGCCTAAAATCTAAAAACCTGAATTCTTACCTATCGACTCGGGTTTTCTGCGGTTTTAGGTATCGCGCAATCCCGTGAAGCCCTCGATCCCATGACACTCTCGATCCCGTGAAGCCCCGACCTCTTCCCAGTCATCGACCATTCTCTTCCCGCCTCTTCTCCATATGTTGATGCTCGGTGCAAGCAACCATTGCGAGAGGCCACACCACTACTGCGCGGGTACCGCCTCCGGCACCAATGCGTTAATGGCGGAGGTTCATCATGATGGAGGAGCAACAACTCTTTTGACGGCCGGTGGGTATTCCTTAGTGCTCGCCCTTGACAATCTCGTCCGGGGAAACCTCATCAAACAGGTCTTGTGTTATACTCCCTTACAATTTCCAATTTATTCCTCTTTTCAGTTTTCCTTTATTGTTCTGGTTCATCTCCATCATCGAGACTTCTGTTATTTGAGATCTTGTTTCTCTTCATTTTGCATTACTTTGTCATCAAATATTTCCCAATATGTTAAGCTTGCAAAATCATGTTGAATAACTTTGATCATTTTATCTATTTGATGTTTTTTTGCCACATTTCTTCTGTTTATAATGAGATCCTCTTACAATTTGATTTTATCTATTTTATCTATTATGTAGATCATGCTTTGAGAAAACTCTAGTTAATGTCTCTATTAAGTAGATGTTCATAGTCCAATCCAAGGGACAATGCTTAAATTTTTAAAAATATTTTCTAAAAATTACAATTCCAGAAAACCAATTTCTTTGCGCAGCCGAACATCATTTAAGTATCAATATCATTTCTGTTCACTGAATACCTTCCTGCAGCTGAACAACAGAATTGGTTTTCTGCACAAAACCAATTCCTGTAGATATTGATTTTTTGACCAAAGCCAATTCCAGAAAGCCAATACCTGCGCGCCGAAACGGACCTTATTCTTTCTCTCCTCATATAAATGACAAGTATGATAAAGAAGATCATTTGACTTAATAACGGAAAAATAGTGATAAAAATAGCAAAAATATATTAAAGTTATGGCTAATTCCTTAGAAAATTCACCTGTTTTCTCCCTCTTACCCCAAGATGTGGAGTAGCCAAAGTAATAAAATTAATGGCTCCAATCCAGCAATTTGACCCAATGAAGAAATTCGTTCGGATTTATCAGGATTTTCATCATCAGAATGGATGGCATCTTTGTGCTGACTAGAATACAGACTACCTGATGAATAGAGTATTGCAATTGCATATCTTGTAAACAATCCGCCCAGTGAATGGGCCAAAAAAGAGATTTTTTTCAAACTTTTTGTTTCTGAACTACACATAGAACCTATATACAAAAATAAATGAAATGAGCTTTAAAAAATTAACAAACAAAATTTAAAAAAATATGCATATAGAAATAATTGCTTGCCTCCTCTGCCAATCGCCTTCCAGCTCCATCAATTCCAGAAAATGTTTTAATATAAGTATTTGAAGAACTAACTGAAAAATGTCACCACAGAAATTAAGATAAACATTGAGAGTTAAGAAAATTAAATAAAAAACAAGAATAAGCATTTTTAAGAGCTCAATAAAACAATTGAAAAGAAAACATACCATATATTAAAAATTTCTCCCCCAACTGTTTTTTCAGCTCTGCCTTGGCATACGTCCAGTCTTTTGGACTACATAGTAAGAAAGTGTGAATGTGTGACAAAATCGTCATTTTGTACCGGATGTGACAAGCATTAACATATACATATATATATATTATATAAAAAATAAATTATATAATAACATTTATATCTAAATATAGTAGTTATAATATATAATAAATATATAAAGTGGCAGCCGCTTTATATCTAAACATTTATATACAAATTAAAATATAATTTTATATAAAACGCCAAAAACGAAGAAAAAGAAGCCAAAAAAAGTTTTTGTAACACGGTGACCTGCTACTGTAGCAACAAAAACTTTGCGTTTATATTAGTATAGATAAATATTCAGAAATACATTAACCTCCATACATTATTTGGTGAAGAATAAAGGAAAAATGTCACCAAGACTAAGTTTGGCACAGAAACAATAAAAGTGTTGAACTTTATTGTCTTCCTAATAAAATTAAAAAAACAATTGGGTGGGAAAGCCTAGTGACTCAATAGCTTTAGAGGAGTAAAGAATTACGCCTAATTGGAAACAGTTGAAGCGAGGTGGCGGTTGTTGACCCAATAATAACACATCAGGTGGGTTTAGAAGGCACCGTGAGCAAAGGGTGGATGGGAGATAGATATATCCCCATAAAAACATCCCAGACAGAGTACTATGACATCACAAAAGGTCTTGGCGTATGCCATATGTTGCTAAGATGGCCACAATAATATGATACGGGTGGCATGCAAGATGGGCAGCTCAACACCTATCATTGAAGTCACTTCTCCAGAAAAACGTCTAAGTGCACATAGGAAGTGATGGGAGATCCAATGCCCGCAACCAGATAAATGAATTTGCACAAAGTGGAAACTCTAGTGATGAGGTAGAATAAATAAGATGAAGTGATCACATGCAATAAATAAATAAATCGACCTCCATCCTAACATCTACATTAATACCTAAAAATGAATTCGTTGGTGAGGTCAATATCCTACCACTAAGAATCAAGTTTAGCGCAGCAAGTTCCAAGATGCTCCTACTGAGGACCCTTAAGAGCCCCGGAGTCTGCTTGCAGAGAGTCCAAATGAAGAAAATCTACATGCAAGAGACTTCACCATAACTCCAACTGAGTTCGAGTTTGTTGGAGGGACATACCACAAGGGAACTAGCCAAATTCCATTATGAAATACAAGACCCCCGTTAAAGGAGCAACCAGGTGCATGTATGCAATACAATGAAACACATAAACACGTGGAGAAGGTAGTGTGCACATAGGTGATTGCAATAGTGAAGTGCTCCGCATGAATGAAGAAGTGATCCACATGAGTGAAGTGCTCCGCATGAACCAAATGACAACTTTTGCGCAAGATAGTATTGACACTATCAAGCATATGAGAGGTGGCCACAACCAAAACTAAAGATTGAGTTCTGCACAAGAAGAAAGGTGACACGAAGCGAATCTATAGGTGGCGGGAAAATCGGAGATCTAACCCTACATGCTATGCAAAAGTCCGTCGGTGAGATCACAATTGGATAATAAATAAAATCATCTCATGCAAATAATTTAAAAGCAAGACAGAATAATTTATTTGGGAAAAGCAAGCTTAGGCTTTCCTCCCCGTGGAGGGTAAAAGCTAGAGCGCACAACGAATAAAGTCCTGCAAATCACAATATTTATCTAACAAACTACTACCATACGAGATATCCAAGTCAATATGATGTCCAATCCGATAAATACTGAAAAATATTAATCCAATACAATAATACTCACTAAATAGTGACCTGACCAAGACAATGAAGATTCCGGAGCGGATGCGTGGATCGGCGATCGAGAGTGGAACCGGCGGCGTGGAAATAATGGAGGTAGTTGTCCTCGGCGGCGGAAGATGAAAAATGGACCGGAAATGGATAGATCCGGCCACGTAGGTGGAGATCCGGGCGGGGGTGGGTAGATTCGATGATGTAGTAACGGATCGGGGTTAGGGAGTGTTGGACGGGTGGTAGAAATAGTGGATCGGGGGCCGAAATTTCCAGATCCACGAAGGGGAGGAGTGGTGGAGGGGTGGAGTTGGAGCAGGGAGGCCGCAGCTTGACAGGAGCCCGCGGGTGGTGCGGTTGGAGGAGGGGAGGCCAGAGGGAGTCCAAGGAGGAGGCTAGTTGGGTTGTTGGGCTGTGAAACAGCCGGCGTTGTTTAGGGTTGAAGGTGGCAGGTCGGTGGGGGATTGAGAAGGGGCTGAAGGAACTGTATACGGAGGGGAAAAAACTATAGTCTAGGAATAGGAATTTCATTTTGCACAGTGACAGTGAATAGAGACAAAGGATTTCTGGACAGCAAAACCGTGGCTGGTTTTTGGAGGTTGTAGGTGGGCTGCGGGAGGGTGTTTGGGAGGGGGAAAAGAGGGTCAGGGTTAGGGATACCTTGAGGAAGATGGGAACCTAGGAGTTGTTCCCTAAGATTACACGGAGTCGGCACCGTGGCGTAATCGCTGGAATCCGGGATTTCTTTTTATCAAATTACGCATGTCTTCAACCAGCCCACAAAAATCTATTTATAATAAAAGGAGGATTATGGCATCCCACCATCGCTGGCTATGATTTGTCGAAGGTGGGGTCACCTAAATACATCAAATAAAATGCAAAATAGTGAAATGATATATCAAATCGATTCGCAACGCGAATCCGAACACATCTGCGGAGTCCGATCGTCGATCCGTGCACGCCATATATGGAAAGTCGTCAAATCAGCCCCGAATGGGCCCAAAACCTCCTCATGCCACCTGCCAGAGCTGACTATTAGTTTGCAACATCCACAATATAGAAATTTTGGAGATTTGATAAGTGGCCGTGTTTTGTTACAAAAGAGGTAGAATTTCAATTATAAAATTTTAGCTTTCTTTGCAGTAAAAAGAAACATCTAAATATCTAATCACCAAATGAGTCACAAAACACAAAATGAAATTTATAAATTACAAGCGAGGGCATCAAATCTTTATTTATTGCTTGTGTATGTAAATACAATGAG